>JAMKCH010020613.1:0-21879 GCA_023653785.1 Ophioderma brevispina | reverse complement strand
GAATTAAAGGTTTGGGTACAGGATGAACTTTGATGACAGCCCACAAGCCCCTATAACCATTTTGAGAGTTATTTTGGTGGGTTAGGTTGGAGTTCATCGACGCGTTGTGTTTTAGAGTTAGTTTTGGCGAGTAGGGATGGAGTTCAATCAAAGAGTTGTTTCTGGAGTTATGGATGAGTTCTTCCTGGAGTTATGGATGAGTTCTTCCTGGAGTATGGAAGAGTTTTCTTCACGATTTTTTCTTTTAGAGTTATTTTTGGTGATTTCATTGACGATATGTTTTTTTTAGAGTTTTTTTTTTTAGTTATTGGCAAGTTTTGGAGTTCATCAAGTTGTGTCTTTTAGGCTATTGTTTGGGCGAGTATGGATTGAGTTCACTGATGAGGTGTTTTTTATGGATGGATTTCCTTGACAAGTTATGTATTTAGAGCTAATTTTTGCGAGGTTAAGATGGAGTTCATGACAAGTTATGTCTTTTAGAGGTATTTTTAGAGAGTTATGGATAGAGTCATTGATGAGTTGCTGTTTTTAGAGTTTTTTTGTTGGCGAGTTATGAATGGAGTTCATCAATGAGTTGTTTTTGGAGTTACGGATGAAGTTCATGACAAGATGTTTTTAGAGTTTGGTGATTTATGGGCGGGAGTTTATTGATGAGTTGTAAAGTATTCGGGCTGCCAGTCTTGAGAAAAATGTTCACCCTGGATGCAAAAAATGGGGTGCACATTGAATTTGGGGGTAGAAGGCCATTCCATGGTTCAAGTAGGGTGTTCTCAGGTTTGAGTGTTGATAAGAATTAAGGGGGTGGCCTGGTGTAGTGTAAGTTGTCACTTCTTAGTGACAAAAATCTGACGGGGACATATTTTACGCATGCATTTAAATACAGTTTGCCGTATTGCATTATTCACAGACAAACATGTCAAATTTGTATCCTATTTTGGAGTGCAAAACCCTTGTCATTTCCACAATGCTAATGGAACATTTCTCCCATGCACAGGACCAGGGTATAAGACACACAGAAAAATGGAACAGGGACGAGTTCTGGACACTTGCATCTGTAAATATTGCTCAAGGAGGGCAGGACTCTTTTGATCAATTTAAGAAGAAACATGTCAGAAGGCACCAGATGGTTGGCAAGATCTACAAGAATTTCCATTGTAAACCATTTCAAGCATATTGGATTGGTCGTAAAAGATCTACACTGATAGTAAAACACTGCATTGTATAGAGCCATGATACATATGTTACCCCAAACATGACAAACTCTGTCAACACAAGATGGTAGTATAAAGTGTTCCAACCCTGAATCAATTTTTATGCAATTCATGATGATTAGAATCCCTGCAGTTCACTCAGTGTCGTAATCACCTTTGGCCAAACATGTGGTTAATCAGACTGGTGACAATCATTCAATGCACTGCATGTGGTAACTGTTTCAGACGGCAATGCATATCTTACCCATCATGTAAGTAGTTCACACCGCTGACAAACCATTCATGCATTGAATGGAACTTGTTTCAAAAGTAAATCTCTTTATCCAACATG
This sequence comes from Ophioderma brevispina, assembly GCA_023653785.1. Taxonomy (NCBI): domain Eukaryota; kingdom Metazoa; phylum Echinodermata; class Ophiuroidea; order Amphilepidida; family Ophiodermatidae; genus Ophioderma; species Ophioderma brevispina. Next base: position 20,337 of record JAMKCH010020613.1, on the reverse strand, counting down.
TAAAATTCACACTGGTGAGCAACCATTTAATGCACTAAATGTGGTCAACAAGTTTCGTCAAACAAATCAACCTTAGCCGGCACATGTGAGAATTCACACTGACGACAAACATTTCAATGCACGGAATGTGGTCAACATTTGTAAACCAAAAAACATTTAAAAAAAAAAAAAAAAAAAAAAATGGTGACAAACCATTTCATTGCTCTGAATGTTGGTAAATCTTTTACACAGGAAAATTCACAATTAGACAAGCTTTGAAAATACCCTCCTGGTAGTAAAACCATTTCAATGCTATTATGTGGTAAAACGTTCACTAACAAATCACTTTAGTCGCGCAGTGAAATTCACACTGGTGACAACCATTTCAATGTGGCTGAAGTGGAAAAGTGTGTTTCCTATGGAAATCATCTTTAGCTGCTCATAATGAGAATTCACCCTTGTGACAAACGCATTTCCAGTGTACTGAATGCAGTAAATATTTCCCAAGCAATCAACTTTAATCCCACATGTTAGAATCACAATGGTGACAAACCATTGAATGCATCTTGAATTTTGGAAAATATTTCATATGGAAATCAACTTTAACAAACCATATGAGAATTCACAATGGTGATAAACCATTTCACTGCACAGGAAATGTGGTAAATGTTTCCCATGGAAATCACATTTAGACAGGCATATGATAACACACACTAGTGGGAAACATTTCACGGCACTGGATTAAATTCGTTCATGCGAGTGCAGAAAGTCGTATCAATTTTCATGTGATTTTACAGACAACTTTTGTCTCAGTTAGTGATTTTTTTGCTTGAATATTGTTTAAAATAATAGGAAAGACTTTATTTCACACCTAAGTCAAAGAATTAAGAAGTAATTAGCTAATAAGGTGGTGTGGTGTGTGTTGTAAACTACGTGGACATGCGAGAGCTAAAAACTGTGAGTTTGTAAGCCCCATAGGTACGTGTTAAAAAATTAAAGGGCTGTTCAGAGATTCATGAGGTGAGGGCGCATCCAAAAAATTTTTCAAACAAATCGTGTTTTTTTTGCATGTACATAATGCTGGTCCATATACTAATTGTCCCCGCCGAACGAAGTCGGGAGGGGACTATAAAATGGTGTCCGGCCGTATGTCCGTATGTATGTATGTTATGTCCGTCGTGATAAAAATGTTAACCCGGAACATTTGGTAATATCTTTGTTCTGGATGGGCTAGAGTAGCCTAACTTGGGTATATTGTAGGTGGGAAACCCCCCTATAACCATTATTCAACCCCCAGTTCTCACCATGGGTCTGTCAGTGGTGTGGGGGAAAAAGGTCCAGGGAAAGAAAAGGTCCCACAATTACACAGAAATGTCAACATTGTGACATAATTGTGGAATATTTAGTTGGAGTGCCTGAGGGCTAGATGAGTAACTTGGTGGGAAAGTAGGGGGGGTGATGAGTTCTCGACCTATAGATTGGGGTGTAAAATTGCTAATAAATATCATAATTTGCATAATTTATGAAAATTTTCCCGAACGGCTTGTGTACAAGTTTTCGGGATATGTAAGCCGTATAATGATTGTAAATTGGGGAACGAAGTGTGGCTGGAAGAAGAGTTCTCGACCTGATTAGATTTTGGGCGGTATTTCGGGCAAATTAAATATGCAAAGGAGCTATTGATATGCAATAACAAAGTTCAATGATCGGTGGAGGGGGGGAAAAGATACACACAAACCAAGGTATTAAATATGTATACCCATTGTTTTCATTGAAAGGTATATTCTTTTTAGTTTTGGTTGTTACACGTGGTCAGTCCTTTGGGTTGCCAGCGGTTTCATTTATTGGGAAAATGTGAAAAATATAGTTTTTTGCCCCTTTCTAGACTCGTTTGGGTCCCCAATTAAAAATGTGGGTCCCATGATTTTTTCACAAATAGTGTGCCAAAAATGAATAAATTATAATATTTTACGAAACTTTTGTGAATTTTCAGGGATTTTTACATGATGAATTTTAAGATTTCTTGAGTCATTTCACCCAAAAAGGTAACAATTTTTTCGAGCTAGTGGTGGCCAAAATTAAGAGTGGACCTGTGCTATTATTTTAGTCATCACTTAGTGATCGCGATATTCGCCGGGTACTATTTTTACGCATCTCGTAAATACGACCTTTGCCTTGTTTATGTGTGTAATAATAAGTCTCAAATCGAAAGTCCTTCAATATAGAAAATCACAACTTTGTTATAAAATTCCAGATCCGGAATTTTTGTTATAACATGGTATCGCTATTGCACTGTTATACTCTGCATAAGTTTTAAAACTGAAAATCCGATTCATCTCTAACTTTGGAATTGAACATTTTAGGTGACTTCTTTTGGTTCTAGATGGCTATGTTTAATTTCTACTCACAATAATATTTTGAAATCTCTGAGTCAGCTTTAATATTGGTCAACCAAAATGGGGCCTATTTCTCAACAACACAAAAATGTTTTGTGAACGTTCTAACACATGTTTTGAAAATGTTATGCAAATTTTTGTTACAATGTTTAAAAACATCAAATGTATGGTGGACTTGGTTAGGAAAACATTTTTGCAAAACATTATTTCAATTGTACCAGATATATTAAAACATTTTATCAAATATGCTTAATTAATTAAATAAGTTAATTATCGTGAGAAAATAACATCTTCCTTTTGCTTTTACTCAGTATCTGTTAGTATATGTCCCAACAAATGTTTATGTCCCAGGAAATGATATGATAAACCTACTCCAAATCTTACGGGGCATTCCATTCTAATAAACAGGCCACCAAAAAGAAGACACTACCAGTGAAATCATTAGTGAACTATTGATTTTCGGTCGTTCATGATAGATTCTCAACGTCACCTGGAAATTTTGATTCTGAAAAATTAGTTTCCCTAATGATGGCATCACCACCCCAAATATTTAATTCGTTTTTGGTTCCCCGCCTTGTATACTTGACACAACCACATCAATTCTATTCATTTCCTGGGACTTTAACACATGTTACATACTGGGAGCAAATTTATCACTTAGGCCTTGTCGGGAATCGGACCTGTGTCCTTCCTCTGCTTGAGAGGCCTATGTATATCCACTAAACCACAGCGACTTACCTACCTTGTAATGTGGATTTGAAATATATAAAGCATCCTTTTGGGTATTTCTCTTTTGCTAAAGCAAACCTTCATATATTTGGTGTATAACGAAGATGTTATTATTGTTTTTTGTTGCCCTGTTATTTTTTTTTTAGTATGTTAGTGTGCCTGCGGGTTACATTCATATAGATACACGTGCAATACTTATATTTTATCAAATGTTTGCCTAACATCATAAAAATGTTTGCCTAACATCATAAAAATGTTTGACTAACATCATACAATGTTTGCCTAACATCATACAAATGTTTGCCTAACATCATCAAATGTTTTCCTAACATCATAAAAATGTTTGCCGAACATCATAACAATTGTCTTGCCTAACAATCATGAAAATGTGTTCCTAACTTCATAAAATATGTTTGCCTAACATCAAAAAAATTTTAGCCTAATATCATAAACTGTTTTGCCTAACATCATAAAAATTTGCCTAATATCATCAAAAGCGTTTTAACTTAACATTTGCGCAATGTTTGGTGGAAACATTTTGAAAACATTATCGTCAAAATTAATTATTAAACATGTTTCATCAAGGTGATATCCCTACAATGTAATTTCAATGTTTCCTAATACAATATGAATATCATATTTGTACATTTACAAATGTTCCAAAACATCAAGATAAAACACAACATCTTGTAAAACATTTTAAAAACGTTTTGAAAACCTAGGAAAAATGTCAGCAGAAAATCATTTCAGCAACACCTCTAAAACCATTTACTGTATCTAAGATTAAAATGTTGGGGGGGGGGGGGGGGGGGGGGGGGGGGGGGGCTGTAATACTCTAGGACAAAAGCTTACGATATTGTTTGTAATAAGTTTGGGGTGAGATCGTCTTAATGTTTGAATAAAAAGTTACAAATTATTTGCAACATGTTTTCGCAATCAGTTTAAGCACCTTTTAAAACAGCGTAAAAACATTGTAAAACGTTTTGATAATGTTTCACAAACATTATCCAACAATGTTTCGAAAATATTAACCAACCTTGAAAATGTTCTGAACATGTCCATGTGTTTGGCTGGGTTCCTTTCATAACTTCCAAACAACAACCTTTGGCTTTAAGATTTCACAGGGTAAATGAGCAAAATAGTAGCTCTTTCTGACATCAAAATGTTTGACTACTAAAATATGTGGCCTTCTGGGGACAAGGCTCTTAGCGATCGGGCCAGGACCAGTAAGGGCCAGTAGGCCCCCGTGTGAAATCTTAGAGGCTAGAAGAGGTTTGGTAATTGGTTTGGAAGTAATGAGCGAAAGTGTTACTCCTTTTGGTTCGAATAATAATTAATTGTACACAGTACTCTATGGATATGGGCTCTCACATCAAAACGATTGAAATATCAGCAAGAAATCTACGAGGGTTTGTTGGGTGAAAGGCCATTCTATCAGATGAAAAACTCTCTATTTAAATTGGACATCCCCTTTAAAGGTGCAACGAGAGATTTTGAGGCACCCAGATATTGTGTCAAATAGACTTTCATATAGTTAGAAGCTCAGTAGATCTCCTTACTTGTTTTGGCTACAGAAAATGTCATAAAGAGAGGAACAAAAAGGTTTGATTTACTTGCCTTATATTTCAATATAAAAAAAGGCAGATTCGTATTTGCTCCTATACAAAATAGAAATTCCACAATTTTTGAACCAAAGATGACAGTCTCAGCTTAATCCTTTAGATGGGGATATTTTTGATGGAAAGCTTTACATCAGGGCAAAAATCAGAATGTTCAAATTTTTTAGGGACACCTGTATTTGAAATATCTCGTTGCCCTTTAAAGTCATCAATCTAGGCCTGTATTCACATTAATTTGAAAACGATGCCAATTATGACCCTCTCACTGTAAACTAAAGTGGACCTAAGAAGGAAAAATCACATATTTTATAAGCTGAGTCTCAGTGATAATCTGGCATGTCCAATGAAGAATTACTCTTGGCTACCAATAAAAAGCACTCATAGTTAGGGCTCTAGTAATCCCACTTAGGATGCAAGGTACAGCGGTTTTAGCCCGCATGTCCCGAAGCCGGTTGGTTCCCGGCAATTAACAACCTCTATTTTCCTATTTCCCATGTTATCAAAAGGTCCAATAGCCGGTTGGGCCAGGCAATTAACGCGATCCCGCCACGCGATGGGGGGGTACGGTTGGAACTAAGTGAAAAGGAATCAACGATAACGATTGCGGCCAATGTTTTGTTATATTCAGGAATTAAAAGTTAAGGATTTTTCTTATTTTCCTTATAAATAAAGTCGAAGTAAAATTCAAATTAAATGTTACAAATATTTTAAAAGCATATCTTGTTAAACGAAAAAACCTGTTTAAATCAAGCGTGACTCTCCTTTTTAAAATTAAATCATTAAAAAGACCAAACAATGTGAAGTACAAGTAAAATTAAAAAAACAATACAAAAACATTTAAAGGAATAGTTTGTTAAAGAAAAACTTGGTGAAAAAAGTGGCTACTTTTTTTTTTAAAATATAAAAAGACTGAGAGTTAAAATTAATGCGCAAAACATTTGACTTTGTGATTCATTAGACTAGACTTAAAGTAGACTCAGAGATTCGAAAATTATTTTTTTGTGTAACAATGAAAAATGTCAAATAGAACTAAGATAGTAGCCTAAAATGCACAATTCGAATTGAGATGAAATCGATTTTTCGTTTTGATGCGTAAACATTTAGGTTGTAGTAGTACGTCCCATAGGATACGTGTATAATAAAAATGCGTAGCGGAATTTATACAAAGTTGTGATTTCTATATGAAGGAATCGATTAAGTTAGCCATTTCACACAGTGATGAGTATAGGACAAGCATTATGATCATGCAAAACACGATTTTTTTGGAAATTGAGGGGCGCCATCCTCAGGAAAATCTCTGAGTCGGCCTTTAAATGCCTCCAAGAGCAAGTTCAATAAATTCAAATTATAAAAAATTTTTGTTTAAAAGAAAACTTGTTTAAATCAAACCTATATTAATACAAGTAAAAATTATATAGGCTGTGATTTAAACAATCTTTCTAAATATAAGTACTGTTAAAACATAAGTTAAGAACAGACACTCTAGGACGCCACATTGGCAAAGATAACGGAAAAGTTGATTTGACAGCGGCACCCAAACCCATCATGATAGTTATCCGGTGATAACCCAATTTGATAACTAATTGCTCGGGACCAAACGCTTTGGGAACCAAACTATGTTCTCCCATTACCATTAGGACCCACTAGAGACACCAGCACTTGAAATCATGACTTCAAGTACTTTCAAGTGGATGTGACCTTCTAGTGGTCCTTCTTACACTGGAGACAAGACCATGGGCTCTAACTAGATCCTAAGTGGGCGTACTAGACCCTACAACTCGTGAGTGCTTGTTATTGTTAGCAAGGCGACCTAATTATCTTGAACATGCTGGTTATAAGCGAGGTTGATTGTTTTCTCTTATGGTCACTTTGAGTTTACAGTGTCTATAGCCCAACCTCTACTTACAGTTTGTTTACAAATATCTTGAGTTATTTAAATATTTAAATTCATTTCCAGGGAAACAAATGGCAGAGCGTAGTCATTTTCATGGTGAAAAACCATACTTTCTGACCTAGTGCATACATGTATATGATGCACCATTAGTTTGAAATTGAAAAACCTGGGGTATTGGTGGGGTTTAAAGGGCGATACCAAAACAAAACAGATAAGTACTATTTTAGAACAGCTCTGCCCGAGTGTTACGCTTTCGAACCGATAGAAAGACTGAAGAGTTTCTTGCAAATAATACGTGAAACTAGTTATAGCTGTGGTCAAAGAACACTGAACCCAGCCAGAAAGCTTCAAAACAAGCCTAAAAACTAACCCCAGCTTCGAAAAAACTAGCCCCAGCTTGGAAACCTAGCCCCAGCTTCGAAAACCTAGCCTAGCTTCGGAACCCAACCATATCTAGATCTGGAGACAAATCTGAGTACAGTCGAGGTAGTGACCTTTGACCCTAAAAACGACCTTCGATCTCAAAAAATATTTTAAACATATTGGATTGTTGAAGATCATTTCAAATTTGCGGTTAGGAGAATTTGAAAATTTGACTTTTGACCTTTAAGACCATTTTTCTCAAAAATATTTCAAACATGTTTCGGGGTCATTAAGGATAATTTCAGTTAAATTTCAGCTCCATTGAGCATTTGAAAATTTGAGCTTGACCTCTAAGCACCTTGATCTCATTAAATATTTTAAAATATGTTTAGAATGTCATAAATATCATTCAGTTTTAAATTTCGGCTCAATCGGAGCATTTTGGTAAATATGACATTCGATCATAAATGACTTTGACTATGAAAATATTTCAACAGTTAGGAGGTCATAAGGATCATTTTCAGTTAAATTTCAGCTCACTCGGAGATTATGAAAAACATGACCTGTGACCTCTAAGACCTTGATCTCTAAAATATTTTAACATGTTTAGGATGTCATACCAGGATCATTTCAGCAAAAGTTCAGCTCATCGGAGCAGTTTGAAAGTTTGACTTTTACCCTTGAAGACTGACCATTCCTGATGGATTTATGACATGCACACGTACAAGTAGCACCAATCTACCAATCAGCTGAACATGTCAGTATTGATCTTTTATATTTCTCATTTTTATTTTTTACAATTAATAAAGAGCGGGGTAATCTATTTTTTATAAACCCATGCTACGCTACAAACAAATTTAATATTCTTTTGTTTATTTCGCATTTTCTGGCTAGGAGAAAAAAACATAGACACTGCCATTCATAACCATCAAATTGAAATCTTCCCCGGGTACGATGTTTTTTTGCATTCATCAATCGAGTTAAAACATTTTGTTTGTTCATGTGATTGCCGGAATCGCCAGACGATAATCCTTTAATGCGATTTCAAAAAACCCAAGGGCGACTTGAACGGAAGGAATTGAAAGGGAGTGCTGACAATTAAAAATATTAATCCCCGAAGATAAAGTACCGGACTATAGTATAGGTAAGCGGAGTGTGGCATTACATTAGTGGGGGGACGTAGGTGAACAGATCGTATGTGATGTGTGCAAATTCCGGCTAAAATTGGGAATTTGTACACAATATACTTTAATGCATTGATAATCAAAAAAATTGATAGAAGGCACTTGTCACACCCCCTTTCATGGCCCCAGCTTGAATTCAAGTTACACAGAGGTAAAATTTTTTAATGTCTGATGTGTTGAAAAGCACAACATGATGTCTGTCTGGTTACAAGGCATTAAAAAAAAGGTATAGTTTATACTACCGGTGGACCAGGGTTGGCAATTTCCCGGGAAATATTTCCCACCTAGGGCGGAAAATAGTGGGAAATACCGGGAAATACGTACATACGGGGAATAATACTGGTAAAATACCGGGAAATACCGTGAAATAATCAGGTCGATACTCGGGAAATACTTATTATAGGATGTAAATACAATTTGAAGATCTCATGGAGGTTAACCTCCAACCTCAAATAACTACATTTTAAATGTTGTGCGTGATAATCTGGATAAACTGGGTTGTTTGAAGGGTGTAATTCAATTCAACTCCACTCCACTAATTGATTATAATAAATCAACACCCAAGATAGTATAAAGACCACTATCCCCCCAGTGATATTTGCCAAATCAGCCAAATGAAAAAATCATCAAAAAATCAGATTTTAGCATTGTACGTAAAAAGTACAGGTTATCACTAACATACCCTGGCAAATGATATAGGACCAGAAGCAACTAATAAGGACAGAATCGGAGATTTTAGGCATTACTGTCCGAACGTGGAAACTTATACAACACGTTTATTGAATGGAGAAATCGTATCTTGGAACACTGCCGTTTTCTTCCTTTTCTTTCAATTCTACAGCTGGAAAAGGTAACTTATAAGAAATCTACAGGTTTATCCTTCACTTTGAAGCTTATCCCTGCAAATTTCACATTATTTTTCAAATCACTGAATGTGTCTTAACTAGGTTATTATTTTGACAAATTCAGACCTCTTTCTGAGGGAGCTCAATTGCTACAGAGTTCCTACAGCTTTCCTTAACAGTCTTCAGGAGCTCAGTAAATTGAGTTCCTTATACTTGAAAGGCCTCTGTTTTTTGATATGACATGCAAGTAATTGAGTCCCTTGTTGTGGCACAGAAATAAACTGGGAGAGTTGTTAACTCTCCATTTATGAATATGGCCCACAAAATAGGCGTTTGGTCTGTTTGGTTCTTATGAAAAGGACCAGACTACACTAGGATACAAAATTAAAAAGTGAATGATAGAATTATATAGCGAGGTGATCTGTGTCCGCCAGTTCTAACTGTGCATATTAACTTGTGATACACTACACTGTCTGCTGGCACAGTCATTCTTTAACCCGGGCCAATTTAGTGAATATTTTCTATCTTGTTTGCTATTTAGCCACTTAACAAGTATGTAGTAATTTTGATGTATATATTAAATAATTATTGAGAGAAATGATGAATTAAATTGAAATATGCAGAATCTACAGATTAACAAGATTGAGTCCCCAATAGATAAGTTAGTGATTCAAAGTGTGACAACAACACCATCAACCCCCTCCCCGGGTCACTATTTCATGAAAGTGCGTATCTGGTTGTTACTAATTTCATGATATTTTAAAGAAGAAAAAAATTAAGTTTTGAAAATGCACTTTTTGAGTATTTCCCGGTATTTCCCAGTAGTTCCCATTTTGGCCAAATATGCCTGGTGGTATTTACAGGTGGTAAATCCGGTATTTACCACCCGGTATTTCCCGGGGCGGGAAATACCAGCCAAACCATGCGGTGAATGATGGGGTAAACACTTGTAATAGTAAAAATGGTATTTTAATAATAAAAATAAAAAAAGTTCAATTTTGGATTGTTACAGGGTCAGAAATTAAAAAGTTGCTCCATTTTTTGTAAAATGTGGTTAAATTGGGTGTAGCTCATAGATGAAATATAGGAATAGTTTTGGCTATCTACGTGTCTGGTTATTAAACAAATGGCGAATAAAGTCAACGGCTAGTGGCAACTATTGGATTCTATATATTGACATGTGATATTTTTGTTGGCTTAACGTGAAAACTAAGCATAAACAGATAAGGCAAACTATTCCTTATTCAAATCCTTTAAAGCTAGGGAAACAAGTTGCAACAATATTAACTGGAATCAAGCAACTTTTTACTTTTGACCCATTACCACCAAAATTGACGTTTTAACAATTTTCACTTTTTACACCATAACTCCGGAAAACGATAAGCCATAGCTTAGTGTAAACTGTACCAGTTGGAATACTTGTGACCAGACAAACACCATGGTGTGTTTTGACACATTCAGACATTAAATTGTTTTTGACCCCTGTATAACCTTGAAACACAATCTGGGGGCCATTAGGGGGATGGCAAGTGCTTCCATCAATTTATGGATGATCATGCCTAAAGTATTGTGTGCAAATTTCATATCTTATCCGGAAGCGCACACTCTTACACTACAGTACCATGCTATACATACACAGTACGTTTTGAAACCAATTCCTAATATTCCTATATCGAATGTTAATCCTCATGTAGGACAGCATCAGATATGACTTGCATTGGCGGACACGGGTGTTGAAAAAATTATTTAGATGTGAAAACAACCTCTAAAAATGTGATCAATGAAATCTTTTCTAGGGTAAAACTGACATGCAGTTTCTTATTTTGCCTAAAATGGTGAAAATTGTTTACACTTTTTGATATATAATCCATATTTGTCCAATTTTGGCCAAAAATTGGCCTTTTTGAGTTGACTGACACAAAAATTTTGACATGTCTAGTTGGAATGACCATATCTACAACAAAAAATAAGTCCAGTTGTTATTTTTTTAAATTTAAGGTTAAATTATTCACCTATTCTTTACAATAAAATAGTTTGTTTTAAACTACCTCCTGTTGTGTTTTGTAGGAGGGTTCTTGAAATTGTTAAGTTGGAGTGTGGACAAAATTGTACACAAAATTTGAGGTTTTTGTCCAATGTCGGACTTCAAATGATCATAATTTCACCAAGGTATACACTAGAGATATCATTTTGTGTCATTTCTTCAGTCAGAATGCCATAGCAAAACATAGGTAGTAAGTTTGAACAGAAATGCTCCTTACTAAAAAATTATATGCAAAATGTTACCCTAACCCTTAATTTTCTGCAGGCGTGAAAAAATTATTTCAATGTGATAAAAAAATTCAAACTCAAAATTCCAGGGAGATGGTATTTAAAATTGACTTGTTATGCCAATACCAGTCCACCCAGCAACAAGTTCATATTTATTTAGACATAGACTCCTTATTTTTGAGTTTGAATTTTTTTATCATCATTTTTTCCTCCCTTATCTGGCAATATTTTTAATGTACAAAAGCAGACTCTATCAGACTATATACCTAAAATAATACCAGCAGATACTAGCTTACAGGATCAAAGAAACTTGATACAGTTATTTAAGCATATACCAATGTAAGATACCTTACAATGTTTGCTATGTTTACAATTTTGACAAAGTCAGTAAAATTATTGTTTATTCGTTTTTATTAGCCTTTTTGTCTCTTTTTCCCTATTCGGATCTCATGGATAGTTTGGTATTTTGATTGAGCGTTAAGGGTAGGATAATTTTGCATTTCTGATGCCAGATTCAGTTTCTTCACAAAATTTTCACACCCAAAAAAGTTGTTTTTATTCAAAATCCCTTGAACTTTTCATTTTTACTCATTTTGTCCTCCAATTTCAATCGATTTTGAATGCTGTCGTAGTGATTTAAAACCCTTTTCTTCGATGAATGTAAGGCTTACCAGCTAAAGACATTCTGGCTCCTTGCAGACCCAAGGTTAAGGGGCATTCATACTGCCGTAAGACAGGGCGAAGCGAAGCGAGCGAAACTGAACCCCACCTACCCGATTTGCACAAACTCCCCCTATCTCTGCCCAGGTTGACTTGAAACACTATCTGTGTACACCAGTATGAAGCATGATTTTTTCAGTGGTCCTTATGACCCATTTGGTGCTTATAGCTCTTGAATTGCGGAGAAGATTTGCTAGATGTTGCCACCCAAAAATTAATAGTGCTCTTCAAATCACTGACCCAAATCTGTGTAACCCCCATATTTGAGGGCTGGTACTGGTCCTCTGTATTGAATTTGGCTAAATAAATTGGCCAAGCGTTTGCACGGTGAGAACATTTTTAAGCTTTGAGCGACGCATGTTGCCAGAAGAAGAAGAAAGACCAAATACAAGCACCATCCTGCTACGACACGGCGGTTAAAATACATTCAGATACTATGTTGGTATCTCAAATGTGAAACAATCCAAAAGATGAAGTTTGGTAAAGTTTCATGATTTTAAAATGTGCTTTACAACTTCAGGCAAGGCGTTCTGGACATGGAGAATCATGTGAATAGTCTATGCTGAGCGTATGCTTGAGAGATCTAGACATGTCCTTAGGTGACATTTCAAAGAATCCTAAAATTCGGGCGAAAGGTTTATTTGGGGACACTCTGGTTTGTTAGCGTTAGGGCTTGGGACGTGGCCTATTCCCCACCCTATCTGTAAATGTTAGTTAGGGTTAGAACTTGGAACATGGTTTATTTGCCCCACCTGTATATGTTGGTTTGTTAGGGCTAGGGGACGTGGTTTATTTGCCCCTCTCTGTAAATGTTAGTCAGGGTTGGGGCTTGGGACATGGTTGTGTTGGTATTTGCTCTACTCTGTATATGTTGGGCAGTAGGGAATTGGGGGATGCCGGGTTATTTGCTCATTACAGAGACATTAAAGTCAATTTCATCCATTCTGGAGTGCAGAACCCCATGTGTTTCCACAATGCGAACATGGTGTGTTTCTCCTATCACAGACCCCGGCAAAGCACCCTGGAGAATGGAACGAGATTTCTCGAAGTTATCTGAAATATTGCCTAGGATGCATTATAACTCTTTGATGAAGTTACGAGCATTACATTGCACTTAGTGGCAAATGATTCACAAACAAATCACATTTAGCACAATGTGAAATTCACAAATGGTAAAAAGCCATTTCAGTGCCCACGAATGTGGAAAGGGTTTCATATGGGAATCAAGTTTACCACACTGTGAGAATTTCCACTGTGACAAACCCATTTCATTGCATTGCACCCGCATGTGGTAAAGTTCACATGGAAATCACTTTTAGACATGCCCACTGTGAAAATATAATGGGGGGACAACATTTCACTGCACAGCAGGATGTAAATCATTTCGTTGTGTTAGTGCAACAATGTTGTATTCTACATTTCAAGAAGATATTTAAATATTGGTATTTCAGTAGTGATTTGTAGAATAAGACTATTACACGGTGATAAAAATTATTGCTTTAATAAATATGAATCTTATATAAAAATTTATTTCCACCAAAAGTCAATTGGTAATTAGATTTAAATTAAGGTGGAGTAACTACATACATGGGCATGATTTAAATTCTGTTGAGCGCAACAAAGTTGTAACTAGTTACGCCTTTCTAGTTACGACTTTGTTGCACTCAACAGAAATTATATTTTTTAGTGCAACAAAGTCATATCTACACCTAAGTAGTCCTACTTAGCCAAATAATTCTGCAATAAATTGAGCCTTTTACTCGAAAAAATGTTAAAGGCTGACTAAGAGATTTCAAATTATATTTTATTTTGTGTAGAAATTAAAAATAATCATCTAGAACTAAATGCTTTATTCCAAAATTAGAGATGAATCTGACTTTTGTTTTGATGCAGTGAACATTTATGCACAACATAACAGTGCCATACGATACCATGTGTAACAAAAATTACCGATCCAGAATTTTATAACAAAGTTTTGATTTTCTATATGGAGGACTTCGATTTGAGCTTAGTTGTTTCACACAGTGATTAGTATATGGACAAATAAACGGTCCCCAAAAAATAAGTCCCCCTCTGGGATGACCAGACTTTGTCATGAAAAAACTCACTTTGGGGTCAATGGATTTCATGCATCAAGTAATTATTGTTTTACAGGAAACATTTTTCCATGTAATACAGCTCATCATTTATTGAAAGCATTTGTGTAAAAATGATGTTTTCAAAACAGACCAAAAAAAAGTTGCACTTTTCAACTTTCTAAAGTGCCAAAATGTTACATAAAAAGTTCATTACTTTAAGTCTGCTTCAGTTTAATTGAGCGCATGTTTCAAAATTTTTAAAATACGAGTCATTCCCTCTTTGGTCGATGCCCATCATGCAACTTTCACCTTAGTTCTTGGTTATCCTTGCATTGTAGGCATATTCATTAGTCTATTCCTGTCTGGAGACCCATTGCGTTTCTCGGTTGCCCTTGTCTTCTGTGTACACGCCCTCTAATTTGACTACGTTTAACAAAGAAGAATAGGAGACGAGTCATTGTTTTATTAAACATTATTTTGGCCTTAGTTCAATTGTTTCGCAAATGATTAGGCAAAATGTTATTCGTTGTTTTAAAAGTTATAACCGGTAATCTTGCGCCGGGTATTTGCCATGTTAATGATGGACCATGTCCTGCAGTACTGTTGTACAGCGGGGTCTCCCATGATGAGGCGAATCTTTGCACCTCACCAGCTGCATTCTCTTGCATCTCTGTAAAAGAACCCCTTCCAGAAATACAGTGCATCTCGCTCGTTCTAACTCAGTTTACGACCCATGGCAAGGCAAATCACATTGCCAAACATGGGTCATGAAAGATTTCTTGCACATTTGCCATTTCACAATATCAATCAGTCATTTCACTAAATATTCATTTAAATTTGCTTCGCTTTTCATGACCCACACCTGTGAATCAATTCATAAAGCATTATCTTTCTTTTCATGACCCATACCGTACACTTCTTGCACTCATACATTGAAAAGCATTATGTAATCGGGATTACAAGGTGAATAATTTGGCATTACGGACCATTAAAGGGTTCCATTTCACATATATTGCAATAAGTTGCCAAAAAGTTAAAAGTGCAACTTTTTTGGACTGTTTTGAAAACGTCATTTTTACACAAATGCTTGTTGTTAGAAAAAGGCATTACCTTCCAACAAATGATGAACTGTAATAAAGGGAAAAATGTTCCGGTAAAATAAATTAGTAATGGGAAGAAACACCCATCAAGTGAGTTTTCATGACAAAGTCTGGTCATCCAAGAGGGGGACTTATTTCTTGGGGACCATTTATATGTCTATACCGTGTGCCCAAAAAAAACGCAACACTTGGTGGCAGGCGCCAGAACTTTTGAACAAAAGCACCGGACTACTTATTCTTTGTTGTAAGATAAGATCGGGATCTGTAGCTACTTCCATGAAAAGTTCATAAGTAGAGTCAATATTTTTTAAGATATGACCCCAGAAATAAAGTAACCTGCAGGACCCATTGAACCAATTGAGGCGCTAGTAACTACAAATACGGCCACTGCACTGTACGTTTTGCGCTCAGAAACACCAATATGAATCTCTCAATTAACCACCATGTTCCTTTTTTAAAGACAAGCTATTGCAAACAGATATTAACTTCTATGAATGTTGACATTGGTAATAACAGCTATAAACATGTGCTGTTTACCACACTAAAGATTCGAATTAGAAGTATTATCAGAGAACACACAAACATTTCGTATTGTAGAACAACAAATCTTCGAATTGTCCAAATAAGATAGCATTGGATTAGAGCTACTCATTCATAAACATTGGTGACGGCACACAAAGCGATTGTCTTAAACCCAACCTTAATTGGACAGAAGAAATTTACTGATATTGTTATGAATTTTGTGTGGAAAACATAGTTTACTTTCATAAAGTTGAGGAATGGATATTAATTTTCAGAACAAGCAAGTTGCAGCCAAACGCATTTTATAATTTTATGTAGTGGAGTTTGTCTATGAATTAGTCATAGTTTAGTATCGTTGAAAAATTTTATCACAATAAATTAATGTTTTATCATTATCAGTAAGTAATAATTATATAAAATGCAGTCATTTGACCCCCCAATTAGAAGTTGTTCTGCAAGCAATTGGCACGTAATAAATGTGAGTGCAATCAATATTGGATTGGCCATTCTGTTCTCATTGCAAGTCGTGGGTACCAGCTCCTCATTTTGTAAATGGGTTCTGCGGGCTATTTGATTGTCGGGGTTAATCTTAAAAAAACTATAGACCAACCTTATGAACTTTTCAGGGGTATATTAGCTAACAGTCCCAAGTCTTACGACCTCACAACAAAAAAATAGTAGTTCCACTAGCTTTTGTTCAAAACTTATGTCGCCTGCCACCAAGAGTGTTGCGGTTTTTTTGGACACACGGTATATGCAAAAACATTTGTTTGAAAATTGAGTGCGCCGTCATGGGGAGATCTCTGAGTCAGCCTTTAAAATTTCTGACATATGTATCATTCTTCGTAGAACAGAAACGTAACCTATTTCTCTCACACTTCGTACATCATCCTTCGTGTGCGCACCGTTATGCGTCTTTGTTTTTCTGCAGAGCCAAACGGCTAGGTTGGCCAAAACACGCAATACTTGGGTCATCCGCGGGTTCGAAGTTAGCAATTCACCATGCCACCACTGGCGAGTGCCAATTTGTGTAAAACGTTTTTCTATGGAGCGTGTGAAACTGTGCACTATGATGAGATTGCGATTTTATTCCGTATTGAAATAAGTGTTTACACAATTTGGCACTCGACGACCCCTCTTGGTGTTCGAGTAGTGGCGTATGTACGGAATTATCTCATTGTACGTGTGTTGCGCGTTATAGTCCGTATTCGGTGGCCACTAACCAACGCGAAACACAGTGGTGATGGCTAACTTCGAACCGGCGGGATGAACCAAAGTAATTGGCGGTGTTGGCCAACCATACCCGTCAGTGAACACACACTGTGCGTCACGTATTATGTGCGTCACGTAATCTGTGTGTCACGTAGTATGTTGTCAGTATTGCATTTCCCCCAGTGTTCTATTGTCTGATTGGGATGATTTTTCTGCATAGGCAAAAAAAACCATGCCTCAAAAAGATTTCCTGCCACAACCGTCTCCAGAAAGACCCCGTGGTAATTTTGCAAGAAAAGAGATATTTTGATTCCTGAGTGAGCGAATGTGGCAATCAGGTGTTGTGTTCACTTGCTAATTGCGATGAGAGTAAATTACCGAGTGTCTCAATGTTAGACATAACAAATATGTTGGCTGCCCAAAACTATGCTATGGCCAAGAAAAAAAAGACAGTTTGTCTCAGAAGACCGTGGGATTTTATTTAAATGGTCTTGATTGCAATCATTTTCAATCATTTGAATTATTTTATGAAAATTCAAGAAAAAAAATAAAATTCAATCGGCCCCGCCAAATGAAAAAAAAGAGGGTAAAAAATTCAATATTTTTTTTATAAAAAACTATTGAATTTCGTTAGCGAAATTATAAAAAACGTATTTCGCATTTGCACTTTTTACAGGTCTTTGGAAACACTTTTTTTTTGCCTATAGAGCATAAGCCCAGAAGGTTTTGGTTAGACGAACGAACCAACCAGCACTAACCCCCCAACATTATCTGAAAAACGGAAATTCAGAGAAATTATAACTTTTTGACAAATATGAAGTCTGCCGGGGACCTTGTTGAGTGGTTAGCCCCAGGAGGAGGGGTAAAGGTACTATGGGGGTCAACATATTTGCAACTGACTTAAATCGAATATAATATAGCTCAAATTATTCCTTAGGTAAATCAGGAAGTAAAAAGTCAATTTGGGTCTCACGCGGTCGGTGCTCCTTTCCAGAAGTGGGAAAATAGGCTAAAAAGTCATTTGTGTAGTCAAGAAAGGGTCACCCTTGCAATACACAGATTTGGTTGTAAAAACTATTTTTTTAAATGATTAATGATATGAATCCAATTGCAATGTTTTGCCGTTCGGCATCTCCTGTTGTTATAATGGAAGGGGTACAAAATTCCCAGTAGGACTCTATGAGGACGGGGACATTATACCCTCCTATGAAAGGGAACAAACCCTATGCAAATAAAAAAACATATTTGAATCAGTATCATTAAATATGTTTTAAATATTTTGTACAAAGAAATCTTGGTATACAATTGTTGACCTTTCTTGAATAAACAAAGACCGTTAGCCTATTTTCCCAAATATGTGGAAAAGAGACAACCGCAACAGGTACCCATGGACTTTTTTACTCATGGCATATTTGAGCTAATTTCATTAATTTAGAGCAGTTCAAAATTTGACCCCCATAGTAACTTTACCCTCTCCTGGGGCTACACGCAACAACGGGGGTCTCCGGCAGACTTTCATATTTCAAGTTATATATTTTCTTGAATTTTCCCGTATTCAAACTATTGGTTATCTCGTTCGTCGAACTAAAACTTCTGGCTGGACGGGCTAGTGAAGTGTGTATGCTCATTATACTATGAGCGTTCAAAAATAGTCCTGTGCCTTTTTTTATTCATTACTTAAAATTAATTTATTTATCAATTACTGCTTCCTTCAAGGTTATTCTGCATCTATTAATGGGCAATTTTATGTTTTTCATGATAAAAATCAAAAGTACATAGGCCGGTGTGCAGATGCTTACAACTTTTTAAATTTTAGAATTGATTATTTAGTTGTTGTAATTTTGGCTGTATAATGTAATTTTGATTCAGACTTTTTTATGCTTGTTTTTTAGTAATGTTGAGTGTGCAAAATTTAATTGTTTTCAAAGGTTTTTAGATTGTATTTTTATGTGTAAGTTGTCAGAAATGGCCTTTGGGCAACGAGTGGCAATATAATAAATCAAACAAAAAAATAAAAATCAAATCAATACTTTTGGGCATTGAATGGTTACGCCGATTCGGAGGAATCCGCGGGGAAATTTATATAGGTCATTGACCTGAAGGGCAATCAGTGATTCAGTGGCATAACCAGTTTTTTTTTCAGGGGGACACATATTTTCGTACAAATTGTAGTATATATAGTTATAGTGCTTATGTTGTTTTCACTGGAAATGTGCAGAAAATCGCTAATTCGGGGGTGGGGGGGGGGGGGGTCAGCGGGGAAAGATTCCCCACAGGGGCCAGCTGCTTCCCTCTCAATATGAGTTACAATCAGATCATCTACTAAGGACACAGTTCAGTGGGTTGGGGTTCAAGATTATCAACCTTTCATGTGGACCCCGGTGAATAAACTGAATATTATTTCAGGCGAATGAGTAATTTAATTCATGTTTTTAATCACTGTTTTTTTTTATCTCACTGAATTTTAATCATGCCCCCGTCAGAGGACACTACTGATGCCAGTTGGTACATGTGCCCATTAGTAGGGGCAGGCATCACCAGATGTCAAGTCAGCTGGCATCTCAGTGCTCCAAACTAAAACGTGGAAGATCTCACTAGGGCAAAGATAAAAATCGAAAACTCACCATACGCATATAAAGGTCACGGCGCTTCTCCTCAGAGACACACGCCACTGACGTTCCATTTGAACATTTGCAGCTAAACCTAGCTGCACACACCGAGAAGCGCTACCCACGGGATTGCCACATTTTTTTGCTAGTAAACTCAGCCCAATGGAAACAAATTGCAACCTCACCTGCAGAACCACCCTAGAATTGACAACAACCCAAATTGCAGGCGTTTATGTCACCAATGTCTAAAGCACCAAACCATCGGCTTCAAGCAGACTCTTACCAATTATGGTGCACCTTGCATTTAGTGGTGACTTTAACGGTCATAGCATTACCTGGGTTACAGGAATACCACCATGATGGAGCTACCCTAGAGGACAGGGCCTCAAAATCCGGAGTACAACTTTTGCACGGACCCACGCAAAAAACTAACACTTCCACTCTGGCAGGTGGAATGCGGCTACAGACCCTGACCTTGCTTTTGCAAAAACATGGATACCATCTCCATTCACCGTACTGTTCTCGACCACTTTCCAAAGTCCAAAACAAAGACCATCACTATCGCTCAGGAGAGCCTTGTTAAGCCTATACCAACAAAGCCAGTGAAAAGGTGAAACTTCCGCAAGGCAGACAGGGACCAGCTTCACGAACTGGGTGGATTTCAGAGTGCCCACCCCCCGCCACCAACCTCCTCCTCCAACCTGGACACCTCTTACACAGCACTGTGTAAACTCTTATATTATAGCAGAGAAGACCATACCACGTGGCTGCCGTCGCAGTTATATCAGCGGGAATGAGGAATGTGAAACTCTCTAC
>JAMKCH010020612.1:0-60793 GCA_023653785.1 Ophioderma brevispina | reverse complement strand
TTACATACTCCCCCCCCCCTTCTTCCGTGATAACAAACCCGTTTTCATGAGGAGAATTAATACAAATGCTATGTAATACATGGCAAGACCCAGACAAAGAAGATCAAATAACAGCTACTAACCCTGTAAAACCAAAGAATCGAGCTTTCTTTAAGTTTATTTAGTATTAAGTATACTTGAATTTCGTAATGATATGACGGTGAATTCATATAAATTGTATGGGCTAAATGACCACCCCTCTTAAAAAATACATAACAAAAACCGTAAAATTGCTTAAAAAAACACAACACACAAATACTGTTGGCTTTTTATATAATTGTTAATTCGGTGGCTCAGACAAAGTGTTATTAGGTGATAATTAATACGCTCGTAACTGTTCCTCGTAAAAAGGTCAGTGGGTGACAAGGCTAACATAAGCGAAGCGGCCCCAGCCTATGGAACTCTCTGTCCATCTCTGTTCACCACTATTGCCGCACATGAATTTCTCATTTGATTGTGCTGCTGTTCTTTTTCTTCTTCTTCCGCGGGGGGGGGGGGTCCTCCCCCATCTTGGAAGCCACGCGTAAATGTAAGGCTGTTAAGACTCCCTTTCACACGTTGTCACTCAAAGACCGCATATTTTGTGAAATTCCCACCCAAAGACGCCCATATTTTGTGAAATTTTAAAACCACGGTCACCCAAATACCCCTGATGTTGCAGAACAGGGTTGAAATTTTTCACCCGAAAACCTTCATTTTTTAGAAAATTTCTCAAACTCTCACACCCAAAGACCCTTTTTCGAAATTTTGCCAATTTGTCCCTCTGACACCCCTATTTTGGGGCAATTTGCTGTCTCTCACCCAAGACCCCTACCCCCTATTTTTTACAAAAGGTCATCTGTCCCCGAAGGCCCAGGGTTTTTTGGAAGCGCGAGCCTTACACATATCCATTTCAAAGAGTGAGTGCCCCTCCCCCCAGCCGGGTGTTTCTTATATATCTCATATTCCATCCATCACTCTTAAATCTATTCTAATTATTATGTTTTATACCTCAATTGTTTCTTTTTTTATATGTTAAAAGCTCTTTTACCTTAATTTGAATAAACGCTGATCAAATGTGTTTGTATTGTACAAGAAACCACTAAACCCCTTTACCTTTAAAAATTTACACTCTTTTGTGGATATCAACTGCCTTGTCGTTGACCCCCCATTGTGACATCAAACTGACACCTAATGACTCCCCATTCACTTCCAATCTAATTTGTATATATAAATTTTTTTCATAATACAACACAAGCTTCATGACCCTTTTTATAAGCTTTTTAATGAAAATCATCCCACACTGAAAGGCTATTTTCCGTGCCTTCTGGTAGCCACATATAAGTCGCATATTGAAGTCCCCCCCCCATGGGTTTGGCCACCCAAAATACTGCATTTTACCACCGTCACCAACCCCACAGATTGAACTCTACTATATCTCATCGACTGTTTAGAATTTAACACATTACTTCCTAATTGTGGTATTTTTGTATATTTTAAGCAGTTTTAATGTATTTTCTTATAAGGGGGGGCATTTAGTGACCTCCTACAACTTATTTACCCTCGTATCATTACTGCATGAAGTCATTAACAATACCTGAATAACTTGATTCGTAGCTCACTATACAGTCCCCAGTGTATCTTATTTTGTCTTTATTTGAAATAAACCCCCCCCCCCCCCCGTATGCTTCAGATTTCGGCCTTGTTTTAACACTAACATAACACTAATTCTTATTCCGCATAAATTATAATCTATAAACCACTGAGTAAACTTCCTTCCAGTGATAACTAGCTCATTTTACCTGGACTATTATTTATTATCAGTATTATAAAATCTGATACACATAAAGAACACACTAGATAAAAAATAGGAAAGTAACTCCCAATGTGAATATGCATCAACAGTTCCTTTCACACTGTGTGGTAACAATGGACCTGGCAGCCCCCAAGATTGTGCGTGCAGGGCCTCTTACACACCACACAAAAGTCGGGTATGCTGACCATCTGCACCCTCAGTGCAACCCCGCTAGCACAGGCAGGGCAAGAACACGTTTCCAACACAGGAGCAACCAATTGTTAGGAATTTTGAATAGAATTTTCCGTCTATACAGCACATTCGCATTCTAACCCTACCCTAAACCGCATTTACATGACTGGACTTCTAAAATGAAACCATAATGCTTGCCCCACTCAGCAATAGAGTGCTAGAGGAACGGGAACCACAAACTTAGCTTGATTCCCGCAACTTTATAGTGCTACATTGGCGAAAAAATGAAAACAATGGCGTAAATTAAAAAAAAATGCCTAAAGAATTAAAATATGCCGTCAACAACAAAATGTGGGAAAAAGAAATTAAAACGCAAAAGGAATGAAAACAATTAAAAATACAAAATTACGAAAAATCATGAAAATTAAGAAAAAGAATAATGTATAAAATTAAAAAAACGAATCAAATATTCATATATTTTTTAGAATTGGCAAAAAATAATATTGGCATCGTTGGACAACAACCGTATAATCATGATGATATCAGAACATGTTCTGAACATACTTGAAAAATTTGATATTTTCTCGGTCAATTACCGCGTGGGTAAATTCATGAATTCTGGTGCACTTCGCCGATTTTGTTGAATTTAAATAACGTTGGTGAAATTCTGTCGGGAGTTGAAATGCAACAAAAGAAACACAATTGGTGAATCAATTGTTTTAGTAGAACTAAACACATACGTTTCTCTTCCCGTTTTTGTTGGTTAAATGGGGTGGTAAGAATAACAAGGTTCGAGTATTATAATATGAAAGAGTCTTTTACGTGATGGTAGCTCACATTTTTTTATCAGGCGAATAAAACTCCTAACTTTTAAGGGCCATTTAAAATGTGCTATAACTGTAGCCAGAAATTCTAAAACACACCACATCGTAGAATGTAGTTAATAATAATAATAAAAAGTTTTATATGATATCAGAGGCCATGCTCCCCAGCATACTCCCGCACAACCTCTACAAATCTCTTGTGTCCGTCTTTACAAAACATGTCTCGCGTCGCTGAAATCGCCGATTAATCATTTTATACATTGTTTAAGTGTCTGGGTGAAAAAGTCGGTAAACGAAATGAAAAAATATGAAATGAGTAATAGCATATTTATAGCCTCAATCCAGCAGTCGGAAAAACATAGTACACTGCTAAGTTTCGGGGGCGATATATAGGATACGAGAAATCGCATTAAAAGTCCCCGAAATCTCCTAATCCATTGCCTAATGCATTCTTCTTGCCACAATGATTAAGGAAATGTGTAAAATTTAAGGTCATCTATGAGAACGAGATTACCTTTTATATTACCCCGTAGGCCTTCTACGAGGCAAAAATTGTTCAGCATGGGGTAAACATTTAAAAACGATCGGATTTTAAATGAATGAATTCAAAGACCCTGCATCAACATTTCATAATGAGCCCTATGAATATGCAAGAAAATTATTAAATGCACTTTTTGTTCATATATAACAACAAGACGAACAATTCGACAATTTCAATTATACCATTTATTGTTTTCCATTTCTTTCGCATATTGTCTTTTACTGATTAGAATCTACGGTCATAATAATTTCTTTTTGACCTACGAATCAAATTGTTGAGTTTGTTTCTATAATCCTTAAATGATTTCATGCATCATCGCATGAGTTCCTTAAACACTTCTTATACAACTTATTCTTAACATTAATACTTTTCAACAGTCCCCTTGAAATCCATGCTAATTGAGGTTCTCTTTTTCTATTGCCCTTACATTTTATTGACAGTTTACATGCATTATACACAGGCCCGTAGCGGATTTGCCAGAAGTTGGGGGGGGGGCACAGATTTGTGAATGCACCAACACGTGCATTGTACCGACAAACCATTTTTTTTCGGCTGTATTAATAACAAAAAGATACCATAAAAACAAGATGGTAATATTTTTACTTTTAAAATGTGTTTTTAGTCAGGTGGAAGTTTTCGCACACAGTCTGAAGGATGGAGTTGTAGTACAGACTTTTTCTATTGATAGATTTTGGTTTATTAGGACTTAAGCCAATGATTTTTGGAGGGTGCACTGTTAAAAATGTCTGTTATTTAACGGTAAAATACCATGAAATACGGGAATCCCGGCTGCCAGTATTCTACCGTCAAATAACAGCAACCATAAAGATGAATTTGCCGTTATGATTGAAGAGAAGGTTTGATGTTTTATCGATGTTTGTATGAAGAAAACACATATTTTTGTGTTAAAGTCATTAAATTGCTCAAGACTTAAATACAGTAAATTTACTTTCTACGATGCACCGTATTTTAACGGTAGAATACTGGCAGCTGGGTATTCCGTATTCTACCGTTAAAAACGTTATTTTTTCTAACAGTGTGTGCAAAATTTATTGCAGTGGCATTTTCGAAAATCCAATATGGCTGCTACCATGTTCAAAATCACTATAATCCCTTAAGAAAATAATTATCTATAGAGAGACAAAGCACTTAGATTGTAATATTCCCCATAACCGCTACCCGAAATCGCTTGGTCGACGAAGCAAGTGAAGTAAAGTACCTTGCCCAAGTGCCCAACACATTGGCCGCAGCGGGCTCGAAACACAACCTTTGTATCATGAGTCGATCGTCTAATCCACTGGACCACATGTTCCCAATGGATAATGTTATCATTTGGAACAAAAATCCAACATGGCTGCTCAAATCAAATATGCGCTCGGAATCATTAAAATGAATATGAACTTTCATTTACCTTATTTACATAATCATGCTAAACACCTAAACATGTGCCTGCAGTTGTTCACAATCTGTTACAAACTAGACGCCCATGTAATTGTTATTTTAATACCTCTAGAATGAATTTCGAAAGCATTCAGTACACGTCAAGGTTCTCCACATTTTGCAGTTGCATAGGCGTGATTCTAGTTCCTATTATGTTGCTTTGATGCTTTTGACTTTGAGATATATGTATTTTATAACTAGAAACCCGTATTTGGCATTTCTTCCTTTTGTATGTGACATTTTCCAATTCCAAGATGGCCGCCAATAGAAGCCGCCCTTTAAAGATAATTAAAAACCTACATTATATGTAGTTATTCAACTAATTATTATTATAAAGGGTGGTCAATTAGGGGTAGTGGATAAGTATTTGACCAGTTGACATCATTATCTGGCTGTTTGTTGAAATTCAAGTATGGATGTGTGGCTTGAACATTAAAAACTCGTCTCTGTATATTTGTTTAACAATATGGTTTAAAATTCAAATGACGGCCAATATATTATGAATATATGGCAATTTGCATGTTTTAAAGATCTTAAAAGGTAGTCATATTGGCTGCCATCTTGATGGTAAGCTATACTGACACACTTGAAATGTGAAATGGGTTCCTACTGGGTAGAGAGCTCATAATTAGGTCTATCACCAAATACTGATGTTATGGGCCAATTGAATGATTTCGGGGCATTTGGTTTCGGGGTTCCATTTGGAAGTGTATGGTGCTGTGTGTGATAACTCACATCATAACACAAACCCCAATTCCTCCTGACTATTTGGCTTAGAGTCAGCTCTGCAACCAAATATTTCACCACAACCATCGTTTTCTTAAATCTCATAATTCCTCCTTCAAATATCTAATAATGGTTGTGTTTTGTTCTAACGAGGGGAGGGGTACACTCGAAAACTGATGCGACTTTTTAGAATCTCGACCACAGTTAGTAGGCAATTTCCCGAGGATGGCGCCCTAGATTTTCTATAACAAATCGTGTTTTCGTATGTTCATAATGCTTGTTCATATTCACATACTAATCATCGTGTTAAATAGCTAGTTTTTATACATTGAAGAAAGAGATTAGGAAGCACAACAACAACAACCCTCTTGTGTCTTTGACCAATCCAGCTGCCGCCCTATAATTGCAATTGTTTATTCCTATCCTCACAAGTGGCCCTTCCGAGGAGCTCCTAATCCGATTTTCTCGCCTCGAGAAAATTCGGCAGTCCGTGGTTGTTTTCTTCATTGCGTAAAGATTCCGCGATCCGGTCACGGGATCGCACGCGATGAATGCTGTGAAGAAACTGCTCAAACATATGGCGGATTACATGGACACCGGTCAACAAGCCCGGAGGATTCGTCTAATTTGGTCGGAAACCAATGCTCGTTCCAAAAAAGAGGGACTACTTTCAAATGCTGGATTACCGCTAGGGTATCAAATTCACATATCAAGTTCTATTCCCGCTAGGGGTACCAAATTCAGTTTATTGTGACTGGTTCAGTGCTACAAATATAAAATTAACCTAACATATCCAAATGACCCTAAGTTTTATGTTTTCTTGCAGTAGCCAATTTCATTTTTTTTGTTTGTCGTCTGCAAGAGTTGCATATTCACTAAGATTACTCTGGTCTTAACGATGATGTAAATTGGTTGAAAGGAGGGGGTGGGGTGAATGTTGGTGACCCATGTACCTTTGGCCGGTCAAAATGTTACTCCTTAATATATTGCATGACGTGTGAGTTCCGTTAGGGGCTACGATGATGTAACATTGGTGGAGAGGAGGGAAGTGGGGGGGGTGACAGTTTGGTGACTCATGTAACCTTCGTGACCTCATGTACATTTGACTTCATTCACAAACCGCGACGGCAACACACCGCCGGTACCGGGGACCGCGATGTATTTTTTCTTGTTATCTTGGCCTATTTTAAATGTTATCTTTTTTTCTGTATGAGAGACAGGCCGCAAGGGGTATAGGCTCACTGCAATTATCTTCAATCAATCTTTATTTGTTTCATCATAGAATAACAGCAAAACAATATGAAAATAATTGATGGAAATAAGCAGTACATTGAAAATTAAATTGTTACAATAGTAATCAAAAATCTTTGCGCACACAAGTAAAGATGTTTTAATACATTATAAGTGGAATACTGCGTATTTAACGACACTTCAACAAAATTAATACACACCGGAGAACGCCGGAACATGTTGTAATAATGCAATATACTTTTCCTTTACTTTTCGTTACCCGACCGGTGTCGATAAAGGAAACCCTCGCAGCGCCCTCCTATTTCCTAAGAGAAAAGATAAACTATACACATTAATACACATCGAAAGTGCATTCATAGGTTTCCGACACCGTAAAGATCTTTCCAATAGTACACATATTGACCGAGTTATGGCCGCTTGAAAATTTTTACCACTTTCATCTTTTATCCACATAGTGTTACTGTCTATGCTGTCTTTAGACAATACCCATTCTCCAAGCACATTCATTATTTATATATCAAAATTTTTCTTTTGTTTTTGGCGACAAAGACAGTCTGATATTGAAAAGGTTAGTTTTCAATTAGCAGAATTCCAGATCTTGCCTCATTCTTATTTACTGTGCACTCTGAACCCCCACCCCCACAAAAAACTCCCCCCCCCCCACTTTGCTTCCTCTAGACCATGAAGACGGATGCAGCTTGTGCTCTCTTTTCCATTCATAATTGACTTCTAATCATTCTTGTCCGTCGGATGCTTTCAATGGCAGGTCGGTATTCTTACTGCCGAAATTCTCAGTGGCAAGTTTGCTGGTGGTTCCTGCTTAATGTTTCCCCTAGGCCGAAGTCTAGCGGAGTCAAATCTTGGGATCTTCGCTACAGAATAACCGCTGCCTTCTTTGCAAGCATCCGACGGACAAGAACGATTAGAAGTCGTTTATGGAAATGGAAAAGAGAACGCAAGCCTGCATCCATGTCAGCATGGTCAGAGGCAGCCAACTTCTCCAAGTAGGGGGAAGAGCAGCCAGTAAAGAAGAATGAGGCAAGATCTTGGAATTTCTAATAATTGAAACTAAACTTTTCAATACCAGAACTGACCTTTGTCGCAAAAACAAAAGAAACCATGAACAAACGAATGAGCTTGGAGAATGTGTATTGGCTAAAGACTACTGAAAGAGTAACAATCCGTGGATAAAATGGAAAAAGTGGTACAAATTTTCAATCGGCCATAACTCAGTCAATATGTATCCTATTTCAAATAGGTATTAATTTGTATGGTTTACTTTTTTCTCCCCGTGAAATAGAGGGCACTTGAGGATTTCTTTTTTTTGAGACACCCGGTATATAGAGTTTTCAAAAAAATTCTCCAGTAATGATTGCTCGCCGATCATCGATTGCGGCAGAGGGATTACGATCAAAGGGTCGCTGTTGAAACCCTTCCTTTTGTGCGGTGAATGGATAAACAGATTAAAATCGGATGGTGGAAGTCGTGCTTCCATCTTATCTCTTTCTTCCATGATTATGTTTACTACATTAAAACTACAAATTCGTTTCATCTCAAACTTTAGAAATGAACATTTGAGGTGACTATTGTAGTTCTAGTTGACTAGTTTTAATTAATACACACAAAAATATTTCAAAATATCTGAGTCAACCTTTAATCCAGCATGGGACCATGTTGAGGCTTCGCCTTGCAGTGGACTGACGTAGCTGCAGCTACTAATGATGAGAATATTTTTTGTAAGAATATCACCCCTGTACAGCAACCCCTCCCTTATTTTTGAATTACCACAAAGAGAATTTCGGAACTTTGATAATGTTATTTTTCATTCTCTCAAGCATCTTTCCCAACAAATTCTGCTTTCCGGCGGTCCGGTAAGTATTTCCCACGGTGTAGTCTGTGTCACAGACTGCGAAAGATATTATCTAAATTAGTACTGCGCGAGAGATTACGTTATCAGTCCGTCATAGCGAATGCATGCAAATGAAACTAAATCTCAAATATCTCCGGAAAACGAAGGGGTTCTATGGAGATTTTTGCATCAGAGGGTCTGTTACTATGTTTTGTTCAGTTGAATATGTATTGGGTCTGAACCTATAGAACCTAGCGAGAAAATTGAACGTTTTTGTCGGGTACTTCGGTGCTCGCAGACACAGAAAAGTGAACACGCAATCGCGACGGGCCGCATCCCCGTTTCCCACAATGCCTTTCGGTATTATTCTAGCCAACTTTTTTTTTTCAATTTTAGAAACAGGATTACGTACTTACCGGACCGCCGTAGAATCTGTACTTCGCGAAGTGAACCAAGATGATAAACAAGAAGCGTCCTTAAAAAGACACTCTTCTGCATTTAAAATGTAGTATGCATTTTTCTAAAAAAAAGTGTGTGCAAAATTTATTGCGTGGCTTTTCGAAACTCCAATATGGTGCTACCATGTTTTAAATCAATACTCCCTACAGAAAATAATATATATGAGAGAGACAAAGCCCACTTAGATGTAATATTCCCCCTAAACGCTACCCGAATATCGCGTGGGTCGACGAAGCAAGTAGGGTAAAGTGTCTTGGCCAAGTGCACAACACATTAACCACAGCGGGGCTCGAAGTCACAACCTTTGGCGTGCTGGTCGGGCGCTCTATCCCACTGGCCACATGTGCCAATGATAATTTTTATTTTTTCTTTTTGGAACAAAAATCCCAACATGGCCTGCTCAAAGTCAAATATGCGCGAGGAATCTTAAAAATGATATTAATACCATTTCATTATACCTAATTTTACAGAATACATGCTAAACACTAACATGGGCTGCAGGTGTTCAAAATCGTTCACAACGAGACGCCCATGTAATTGTCTTTATACCTCTAGAATGATTCGAACACATTCGGACAGTTTAAGTGTTCTCCACATTTTGCATTTTGCGAGGTAGTGATTTCTAGTGTATATTATGTTGCTTTACTGCTTTGACTTATGGCTATAGGTATGTGATCACTAGAAACCCGTATTTTGGCATTTCTTTGGATTTTGACATTTCCAAATCAAGATGGCCGCCAATATAGCCGCCTTTAAAGATAATTAAAACCTACATCATAATGTGCTTTATACAATCTAAGTATTATTTTATAAAGGGTTGTAATTAAGGGGGGGATAAAGTATTGGACCCATTGACATCATTATCTGGAATTTTGGTTGATGAAATAACGTTTGGATGTGTTGTCTTTGAACATTAAAAACTCGTATCTGTATATTTGTCTTGAACAATTGGTTAAAAATTCAAAATGGGACGGCCACATAAATTATGAAATATGGCAATTTGAATTGTTTTAAAGATCGTAAAGGCGGGTATATTGGCTGCCATCTTGATGGGTAAGCTTATACTGACACACTTAAATGTTAGCATGGGTTCTCTGGGTATAGAGGCCCTCAGAATTAGGCCTATATCACAAATACTTGAGTTATGGGCCATTGAATGATTTTCGGCGCATTTTGGGATTTGGGGGTGGGTCCACTTTGGATTTGGTTGGTGATGTTGTGATAAATCACATTCAATCAACATCAAACCACAATTCCTTCCTTGACTATTTGCTTAGAGTTCATTATCGCCCAAATATTTCAACCACTAACCTCGTTTTTTCAAACTCATAAATCCTCCCTTCAAATATATATAAGTGGTTGTGTTTTGTTTTTAACGAGGGGAGGGGGGTGTAATGGGAACTCGAATACTAGAGCACTTTTTAAAGCTCGAGCCAATAAGTTAGTTACGGCACCAGATTTTCACGAGGATGGCGCCCTAGATGTTCATTATAAACGCTTAAACTCGTGTTTTTGCTGTATGTGTAACATTTATGAGGCTGTTTCATATATACTATACTAATTCATGCGTGTGTCAGATGATGTCTAGGTTTTATTATGCTACCAATGGCAGACAGATGATAAGGGACAGTCCAAAAAATTACAACTCACACCCTCTTGGATTTTGCACCAATTCCAGATGCGCCCATATTTTCAATTGTTTTTTAACTATCTCACAAGTGGCCCTTCCAGAGGATAATCCTAATCGATTTGCTCGCTCGAGAAAATTCGCAGTCCTGGTTTTTGTTTTTTTCTGCGTAAAGATTTTCCGCTGCGATCCGGGTCATCGGGAATCAGCACGCGATTAATACTGCGAAGAAAATACTCATACATCTGGGCGGGATTACACTGGACACGGTCAACAAGGCCCGGGTGGCGGTTCGTTAATTTCGTCGGGAACCCAAGCTCGTTCCAAAAAAAGTTCAGGGACTAGCTTGAAATATGAGGGATACCGCATAGGGGTCTTTTCCAAATTTCACATAATTTCAAGTTCTATTACTCGCTATGGGGTACAAATTCAGTTCTGATGTGACTGGTTCATAGCTGATACAAATAGGAATTAAATTAACCCTAAACACCCGATCAGACAAAATGACCCCCTAAGTATTTCATTTTTCTCTTGGCAGTAGGAAAAGTCGTAATTTTTGTGTCGTCTGCAAGGAGTTGCAGGAAGGCACATACAGGACGTACTCTGGTCGTAAACGATGACTGTTGACTAGGGGAAAGGGAGGGCCTCGGGGGTGACATGTTGGGACCTAATTGTGACCTTTGCGAC
The DNA here is from genome assembly GCA_023653785.1 of Ophioderma brevispina. Taxonomy (NCBI): domain Eukaryota; kingdom Metazoa; phylum Echinodermata; class Ophiuroidea; order Amphilepidida; family Ophiodermatidae; genus Ophioderma; species Ophioderma brevispina. The sequence continues at coordinate 49,384 of JAMKCH010020612.1, read as the reverse complement.
GGTGCAAAAATGTTAACACTTAATATATTGCCATGACTGTGTGAGTTCCGTAAGGGGGATACAGATTTGATGTTCTGTAAACTTGGTGGACCTGAGGAGGGAGTGGTGGGGGGTGCATCATGTTGGTGACCCTCAGGTGACCCATTCGTTGGAACTCTATGTGATCTTTTCGACCATCACAAACACCGCGACGGCAGGACTACACTCGACGGTACCCGGGGAACCCCCTTGCGTGCGATGTATTTTCTTGCTCTATTTGCCTATTTTAAATTTTCAGCTGTATCTTTTTTCATGTCTTGAGAAAAGGGTCGCAAGGGGTTGAGCAGACCCCCTTATCCATGTCGTTTCCCTCTTCTTTTCGACTTTTCCCGTACGTCCACCCTCTGACTCCCCTTTTGTCTCGCTAAATTCTTCCCGTCTCTTCCCCCGCCCCCTCCTTTTTCACCCCCTCTCCTACTTAGCCCCCTAATCATTCTACTCCTACTTTTAGTCTACTCCTTCTCGCAGAGAACCCGCCCCGGGTGTTTTTCCCAACGACTCCTCCTTTCTCCCTTTCCCCCTCTTGATCTCTCTTTCTCCTTTTCTCTTCTTCTCCCGCAGGCCGGCTGGGGGGACGTTAGTCTCCAACCTGCAAATTTATCCTTTCAATCGTATCTTTATTTGTTCACATAGAATTACAGCCCATAAAACATATGATGATCAAATTTAATTATGTAACATAATGCGTTTACAGTTGGAAGTAAATAAAATTAATTGTTACAATATAGTCAATAATATTTTTGCTCTCACCGTAAAGATGCTTTATAAAACATTATTAAGTGGAATTACTGGTAGCTGATTAGGGCAACCCCGGGGAATACAACGCAACAAAATTTTATGAATACACACCGGAGGATATCATGCAGGAACATGTTGTATATATGTGCAATAGTACTTTACACTGTTTTAGTACTGTGTTTCCCGTGTTAACCTGGCGTGTCCCACATAAAAAGGAAATAAACCCATTCGAAAGCGGCTCCTCTATTCTCCGCAAGACTGAGGAGACTATCAAGCGTAAAACTTATCAGTAAATTAAACACATCTGATAAAGTGCATTCATTTAGGTTCCGAACACCGTAAAGTGATCTTTCCAAAGTGCGACACATATTGACAGAGTTATGGCCGATTGAAATTTGTACCACACTTTTCATTTATCCACGATTCGTTACTGACAGTGTCTTTAACAATACACTTTCCTCCAAGCAATTCTTCGTTAATGGTGTCTTGGTTTTTGCGACAAAGGACAGTTTCTGATATGAAAAGGTTAGTTTCAATTATCAGAAATTCCAAGATATTGCCTCATTCTTATTTTACTGGGATACCTTAACCCCCCACACCCCACCAACCCCCCACCCCCCCCCACTTTGATTCCTTAACGAACATGAAGACGGATGCAGGCTTGGTGATCTTTTTCAATTTCAAAAGTGAATTTCTAATCAGTCTTGTCCGTCGGATTGCTTTCAAAGGCAGCGGTTATTCTACTGCGAAATTCTCAGTGGCAAGTTTGCTGGTGGTTCTGCTTAATGTTTCCCCCTAGGGGCCCAAGTCTAGCGAAGTCAAATCTTGGGATTCGCTTGACAGAAAAAACCGCTGCCTTCTTGCAAGAATCAGACGGACAAGAACGATTAGAAGTCGTTTATGGAAATGGAAAAAGAGGAAACGAAGCTGCCATAATGGCAGCTGGTCAGAGCCAGCCAACTTCTCAAGTAGGGGGAGAAGAAGAGCAAGCCAGAGGTAAAGAAGAATGAGGCAAGGATCTTGGAATTCAATATTGAAAACTAAACTTTTCAATACCAGAACTCGACCTTTGTCGCATAAAAACAAAAGAACCATGAACAAACGAGGTGAGCTTTGGAGAATGTGTATGGCTAAAAGACTACTGACTGAAAGAGTAAAAAGCCGTGGATTTAATAAAATGGAAAAGTGGTACAATTCAATCGGCCATAACTCAGTACAATATTGTATCCTATTTCAAATAGGTATAATTTGTATGGTTACTTTTTTCCCCGTAAATTAGAGGGCACTTTGAGGATTTCTTTTTTTTTTTGGACCCACCCGGTCGGGATATAGAGTTTCAAAAAAAAAATTCTCCAGTAATGATTGCTCGCCGATATCGATTGCGGGCAGAGGGATTACGATCAAAGGGTAGCTGTTTGAAACCCTTCCTTTGGTGCGGTTGATGAATGGATATAAACAGATTAAAATCGGATGGTGGAAATCGTGTTGTGTGCTTCCATCTTATCTCTTTTTTCCATGGATTAGTTACATTAAAATACAAATTGTTTCATCTCAAACTTTGAAGAAATGAACATTTGATGGTTGACTATTGTAGTCAGTGACTAGGTTAAGTAATCACACAAAAAAATTTCAAAATCTCTGAGTAAACCTTTAATCAGCATGGGACATGTTGAGGCTTCGCCTTGCAGTGATGACGAGCTGCAGCTACTAATGATGAGAATTTTTTTGTAAGAATATCACCCCTGTACAGCAACCCCCCACTCCCTTATTTTTGAATTACCACAAACAGAATTTCGGAACTGTGATAATGTTATTTTTCATTATCTCAAGCAATTTTTCCCAACAAATTCTGCTGGTACAGTAGTTGAGGATGGAATCTGTATACGGCGGTCCGGTAAATATCCCACGGTGTGTCTGTGGCACCAGACCTGCGAAAAGAGAAAGGATATTATCTAAATTGGTCCTGCGCGAGAGATTCGTTCTCAGTCCGGTCATGCGAATGCATTGCAAAACTGAAACTAAATCTCAAATATCTCCGGAAGGAAAACGAAGGGGTTCTATGGAGATTTGGGCAATCAGAGGTCAGTATAGATGGTGGGGGGCTAGCGGGCGGGGGATTGGGTTTATCACGAGGGAACGGGGCCTGATAGGAAAAGAGAGAAAAAGAGAGACAAAAGGGAAGGGGGGGGGAGCGCGCTTGACATGGAGGGAGAGAAGAAAAGGAAAAGGGAATAAACGAAATAGAGACGGGAAGCATACCATTTTACCACAATGCCTTCGGGATTTATTCTAGTCTTGTCGAATTTTCAAACGATTTGTTTTCAATTTACGCCAACTTGTTTTTTTTCAATTTTAGAAGAAAACAAGGGCAGTAAGTACTTACCGGACCCGCCGTAGAATATGTACCTTCGAAAAGGAACCAAGATGATAAACACAGAAGCGTCCTAAGACAGCACTCTCTGCATTTAAAAAATGTAGTATCGATTTTGTTAACACATATCCCTTACACTAATTTTTATGAGTTAATAATAGTCGTTTTACAATTAAAATTAGCAGATACAACTATGTGTTCAAAAAGTGTATCATGTCAACCTAGAATTATTAAAAAAACTTCTTAGTACTTATTATAATATGCTATACATTTCATACAAGTCCCTATTGGCAGTCACACGTTTCTTACAGACCCCACACCTTTTGTTTGCACTATGCAAAAACATAGCAAACTTCTTTTCAGTATGTGGTTGACTATTTTTTATCTATTTATCTCAAAGGTCAATGTGTGAAAGGTAAGTAAAAAATGTTGGCCCATATTTTCATTTACTATAATATCTGTATCAGACTTGATACTAGGACGCAGTGGTTCGCGCTCTGGGCGGAACAATACTGAGGAGGGAGGGGGGCAGACAGGGGGATTGGATGACACAGTCAGCCGGCCTGATATACGGGGAGGCACCCGCTACTGGCTAATCCCGCACAGAAAAAAATTGGGGCAGATGCAGGATGACTATACAACTAGCCCTGTTTCCCCACTAGGAGACAGGAAACGGTAAACAGGAGGCGAATTGTAACGGTAACGCGCACCATGTTTCGGCCCCTTGGAAGCGCGGTAATGCCTCCTGTGTTGCTCCCCCCTCGACTACGGGAGATTCACTTTTCCTATGGACCGCGGAGAGGAAAATATTACAATATGGGACAATCTACTCGCTATACTAGCCTCCACTGCTTAGGACGCCACGATGAATCAAAGTGGGTACGCGCGAGGACTTCTCGCGACGACCTTGTCTCGTCCTCGGCCGCTTGGACCCCTCAATTGCGGTCCTCAGCTCTGGGCTCTATCAGCATGGTAAAAAAACCCTTAACCAATGACTGCGATCTGCGACACTCTCTACCTCGGAACCATCATAAAGACCCTTCCAATTTGCTGAACAGGCCGAATGTCGGCTTAGCCTTAGCCCATTCCGTGTAAAGCGATAAATATCTCGTTTCACTAACGGAATGTGGGTCATACCCATTGGAAGCGCAGGTAATTATGTAAGAACTCTTCCTGATTGCATTTAGCTTAGAGACCATTGGGAGAAGGGAGGAAGGGAGAAACCCGGGAAGCAGGGAACTTCTCTATACTGTGCGCGTGTGCAAGAGTGGATGCTTATCCAGCCAAAATGAGCAGACGTGAAAGAGAGTTTGAACCATGAACGTCTGTTGATCCCGTATCTGCTGACGTTACGATCTTCGTCTACCCGCACTAAGTGACTAATTCGTAATCGCAAATTCTACTCGAAAGACAATCATCCTCTTACTAAAATAGAAAAACATCGATTGTCAAGGTAAAGATGACAACCCTATAAGCCAACGCCTATAACATTGGTGTCTCATGCACACGCTCAATTTGGCGCACGTTTGTTGGCCATTATAGAATTTCAGCAGATGAATCTCGTTGTCAATAGATTGAAATGGAGAAGGAACATCTGAAGTAACCTACACCCGATTTCTCCCCGAAGCCGTACATCGCTGAGCTAACATGCAGATTGATACGCAACTGCGATGACAATACGTGATCTGGGACAAGGTTCGTCGCCTACCAGAGACCCCGATGGACCGACTTGCAGTTAATCTGGGGTGGCTAGAATCTGAAGTGGGAAGATCGGCGTAATAACTACCCATCTGGCGCAAGCTATATTACGGACACCCTAGTCGGCCCCTCTCTGCTCGTCCTCCCTTTCTATATTCGCACTCCTCACCTCCGACATGACAGAATCGCTTCGGCTGATTTCCTTATTCCTATCGGACACTTTGCCCGGAGTAGTCATGACGAGGGACAAGGGGGTGCGAGACGAAACAATACGGCTAGATCGTTTTCATTGCAGACAGGTTTGACGCTGGTAGGGCCAGCCCCACACCTTTTATCTTCATGGTTGGGAGGACCATTTTACTTCCAGCTTCTACGCGGGACGCAAAACGTCTCCAAGTCTACATCTAGAACCTATCGGTTGGTTGCTTGGGGGAATAACCTTGCTATGCCTTCTCACCAGAGCTCGGAGGTATAGAAGCTCTTGGGCCTCGGGAGCAAATGGACTTTCGCAGAAGTCAAACGGCGGATTTTGTTGCCAGAGATAAGTATCGTTGTTGTCCCCAGATACATTCCGCTTCCCCACGTGTAGACTGGCATGCTCCATTGAATCACTTGTTCTACCCTCCGTCCGTGGACACGCTCAGGAGCACTCCAAGATCGTCGGATGAAAACGAACTCTAGTTGATGCGCCCACTACCTTACCACTCGTCCTTTCTCATGTGACCTCCCCCACCCCCTTTGTTTATTGTACTAGGCATCTTTCTCTTCGCTCCTATCTTTCCTCTCCTCGCATTCCGACCCTAGATCTCCGTGAGCCTCTTTTCCGGCGTGTTGGGTCGCTCGTGCTCCGCTCGTTCATTTCTTCTTCGCTCATGCCGTCTCAAAATATATGTTCTGCCTCTTGTGTGTTGTCTTTCTTTCTGCTGGCCATCCGCCAGATGACCCATTTGGGCGCCCCCACACTGAAGCTGGCTCACTGATAGGAAGGAACGAAGAACGAAGAACGGAGGGAAGAGGGGAACATCCATCACCAAACTTAGGCCGCGAGAGGAGTGAGAGCCCAATGCTCCATCCTTGTCCTTGAAGGGGAAGGGGAAGAAGAATCAAACACCCCGCGGATCGATTGACGTCAAAAGAAACTAGAAAAGGGAAAAAATGCACAAAGAAATGAGTGAACAAGGAAATTAAAAGATTACGAAAAACAATAATGGGAATACGAGAAGTGAATCTAATTGATGCAGAATTCATAAGGGAGACATAAGGGTAAAGGTAAAGGTAAGATGCGTTGCGGTCGGGCGGTGTGATGTTTGTGTTTATCGCCAGTTTCAGTATATTTAAAAAAACGTGATGACGCAGAAGGTCGAACTAGGCGCCTAATCAAATATAGGCCAGGAAAGTGGAGGGGAAAATGTATATGAATTTGGATGGTTAAGTTCGGTCGGGTAAAGAGCATAACGTATAAACAAACAAAATAACAATTACTGAAGGAAAAAAATAAATGATTAGTACTTTTGAAGTTAGTTGATTTTTTAAAGGTGTTTAAATATATTGCGGACTTTGATGATTTAGGCGATTTCTGGTCAAGGGGAAAATTCCACGATCCCTAGGAACGGAGAGGAAAGTTTTTAATTGAGAATTCTAGTGTGTGTAGAGTTCAACTAGTCGAGGTGTTTTTGGAAGAAAAATATATAAAATTCAGAGTAAGATTTATAATAAAATGTGGTTTAGCATGGTCTAGTGATTTATTAGGTGTTTTGTGAATAGTTTTATTTATGAATATCCTTCTTACTGTTTATAGAACGAAATATAAATGATTTTGGAAGGTTGGTTATATGAACAAGCGAACGACTTTACATGAAGATTGGGTATTTGAAGTTTTTTTACATTCGAATATGTTAAGTGTTTTTTTTTATACTGTGGGAGATTAAAAGTTGGTTTTGCGAGTATGAGTTACTAAGTCAGACCCAGTACAAATACGGTAACTGCTCTGTTTTTGAGTTTAAATAGTCCTATCAAGGTACATAGGATTATTTGAAGTTCCAGGGACAGTGGATAGATCAAGTGTTAACACTTTTGATGTAGCCCGCAGACAACTATTGCTTATAAAGATATAGGAAAAGCGAAAAGGAGCTAGTATCCAGGGAGGATCCTGAGTGGTTGTCCTGTTCCCCTTTTCTTGCAGACGTGCGTGATGGCAACGGATCAGCCTACCCCCCCCCCGTGTGTAAAATTCTAAGTCGTCGGGGACAGGGACAGTGGGGACGTGTCATGGGCGGTTAGTGTTGTGGAGAAGTACCTGGCTGATTTAGCTTTGAGGCGGTCTTTTTTAAGACAACCAAGTTGACTTCTGAGAAAAGAAAACTTCTGGTATTTTGTTATTCAGTTGGGAAAATAGGCTCTTTGCCAAATTTCCGTACGTGTTGTTTTGGGTCAGTTTTACCCATTTTAGTACTCCTGTAAAAGCGGTAACGAAACGGCGAGAACTACAACGACAGTAGCACTCTATGGATAAGCTAGTGCTTAGTGGTCTTTCTGTGGCAGATTTTTATTCTAATGCATTTCTATTTTTGTAACTATCGATAATTAGAATTTAGTTATGGCACTTTTTAGTTGAAGCAGTGAGAAACGCATATATTTGTTTGTTTTTTTTCAACATGAGCGAGCAGTTATTAGTTTTATTCTAACCCAGTTCTGTGACATGAACAATTTCAGCGTTTAAGTGTGATTGAGGGTTTGTCTATGTGGGATGGAAAAGGAAAGGATATTGGTGTTCATCGCCAAAGAAGAACAAAAGAAAGAAAGTTCAGAGGAGTTGGGGATGTCATCATCATATTATAAAGAAGGAAAATAAAACGAGGACCAAGTATAGTAGAACCTTGGGGCGACCAACCGCATTGAACAGGAAGATGATCAGACGAGTGAGTCTTAAAATAAGTAAATGTTGCCGTTTGAAGTTGGCTCCGAGAAGCGTAAGGGAGCTTCAAATACCATAATGAGAAAGCTTGGCTAAAAAGAATAGAATGATCGATGGCTTGTCGAACGCCTTTGATAAATCAAGAAAGATACCGTGTATGATGATCAATTGAAAGAGCAGAAGAAATCTTATGTAGAGGTAACGGAAAAGGGAAAAGAAGGAGCAAGATCAGTTGGAAGCTGTTTCCTGAAGCATATTGGTGGGGTGAGGAAGGATATTTTGGGCAGAAAGGAAAAGTCAAGCCTATTGTAAATCAAACGTTCAAGGATTTTAGAGAAACAAGGTAGAAGTGAAATGAATAGGACGGTTAATTTGCAAGGTGTGCCGGATCGTCCTTTTTAAAGACTGGAAAACTTTTAGCAATTTCAGACAGCAGGGAAAAAACCAGTAGAACGGCAAAGATTAAAGACGTGAGCGAGTGGATGACAGTGAAAAGGGGCAATTTGTTTAACTACAGTGGGACTAATATCATCCAAAGCCAGGGATATTACCATTCCTAAATTTGAGACGTCTCCGAGAAATCCAGAATTTCTTACGGTGAGGTTGGATTGAAGAATACTGATTTTTAAAAAGTGCCTTTAGAAAATAATGGAAAATTGATGAGAATGAATTTGACTGGCTTTAAATTGGGGCCAATTTCGCAAAAAAATTGTTTGTTGAATTTCTCAGCAATGTCATAGGGTCAGAGGTCTTAGTGGAAACATCAAATTGAAGGTATGTCGGATTAGGATTACATTTATTGTTTTGCCAAGGCTGTTGTTACTAGTTATCACGTGTTTTTTAATATTGTTTTTATAAGAGTTAAATTTTTTTTTTTTTTTTTTTTTTTTTTTTTTTTTTTAATTTTTTAGTTTTTAATTTAGTTCTGTTGAATGAATTAATTTGTTTTTGTTTAAAAAAAGAAAAAACCTAAAAAATTAAATTTTATATTATTTACTTTATTTCTAGTATGTTGTTTGATCTTATGATGGCCTTGGGTAGACCTGTGATCCCGATGGCAGGTTTAGCACTTTTACCGTTTGTTTATTTTCACTTTTGGTTTTGGTAAAGTGTTTATCATATTACTAAAGTGGAGAATTTTAAGAAATAAACAGTTTGTTTAGATCATCAGCAGAGGAGTCCTAGTCACAGCTTTTTCATATTTAAAATCATTTCCAGTTAGTTGTCTTTCCTTACGGTCATTTCCAGCTGATAGCCAATAATACTATAACATTTCTCGGTTACGAGTATCGTATAATAATGGTTAGAATTAGTAGTAGGAGTAGCATATTATCGATACTTTTTTCTCTATTTTAGAATTTTGGAGAGTACGGGACATCGTTGGGAAAGCAGTTGATCTGTTGACTGTTCGTTGAATATAAGATGCCTGGTATTATTGCTGTTGTCAAGACATCATTCGTAAATATAGTATTCGCAAAATTAAGTGAGGAACCCTGGGATTTCCAGTGGTAACACGCGTAGGTTTATCAATATTTTAAGGATTAGCTAAAATGAAGCAGCAAACAAATGTGCTCCCTGTTATTTGAACATTATTTGTGGGATGACTTGGACGTGCTCTTTGTTTAAGTCGGAGTTGCACAAAGTTAATTTACTGTCACCCACCACGATATTAAAAAAGCATCGTTTCGTTCGTTATTGATTGAGTGGTACATAGAATTTAATCCAAGTATGAATTTGAAAGGTACGCAAGGTGAGTCCAGGGGGCCGTAAATAACCGCCGATTTATTTGATTTTTGCGTTGGGGGATATAATTTCAATGGTTCTACAGATCGTAATTAGGCTAAGGGGTAAATTTAGGCATGGCGATCTTGTTAAGTTAAACTGCAGACAAAGTAGCCATAGGGCGAAGTCACCCGCCAATCTTTCGCTTAGTTACAAGCCTATCATCACGGACAAGATTTATAGCAATCAATTTGGGTGGGGCGAGTGGCGCAGCAGGGTGAGGTTCGATTTTCCGAGTAACATTGTTTCGTGAAATGCATATTTCACAGATGGAAAATTGTGAACTTTTGTCTTTAAATAATCCGTAACGGGTTCTAGACGTTTATTCCAAGGCCTGCGAGAATTGCAATGGATTCTGCTAACATTCGGAATCTTATTTCTGACAGATCGTTTTTTTAAAGGAGTCAATAACAGTGCTATTCAAGCATTCATTAACTTTGGATGTAGTGATTTTATTTAGATTGGTATTATTGTACCATCGGTTGTGTTTTTTAAACGACATGGAATTTAATGTTGAGTCGAACTAAGCTTATCATAATCTAGAAGGTCGTCATGTATGTAAAAGCTATTTAAGTCGTGAAGAATTCTTCGTTATCACGATGTGATTTAAAGGGAGAAGAGAGGGAGGACCAAACAATTACAATACCAGTTCTGGTCAATATCAAGTGGACTTAAGAGTGTTGCCTTCAAGTGAATTAATGTACAGATAGCACATTTTTGATGTCTGTTTTTTTTAATGTGATATCCTCACCCGCATATTTGCACTTTTTTTTTTTTTACAACACTTTGACGAATAACATTTAAACTAATTTTTTTACATATTATAAAGAAACGAAAACCCTTTGGTGGGGTTGTGTATTACAAAATAAGCAAATTTTTGAATCATTTTAAAAAAAACGCCAAATTATTTTTAACAAATCTTTTATTTTTTTTATTAACCCATAAAGCCCCCGAAGGAACCCTCCCACCCACCGTGTAAATGAAAACAGCACAATTCGAAACATAGATAAAGTTACAACAAAATTATACCAATCAGGGAGAACATTTGCAGACTAGCTGGGACAATAAGGGTTGAAATTTGAAATTATTTAAATATTAACTTCAAAGATTTAAATTCTAACAGTGCATCCGTGGCTTTGTGGATACCGAGCTCTGTCTTGGTATTCCAACGGTTCGCAGGTTCGAATACGGGTCGGATGCACATGAGTTTTATTCAACAGCATACATGTGTTATATATAATTAAAAAAAAGTGTTTGTTTGTTAGCACATGGAATATTCATTTTGTTTACAAATTTAGTTCTTTACTTCTGGTTATCAATTATTAATTGGAATAAGGGAACTTAGTTAGTAAATTTTACCTCAATGTACAGATTATATGACATTTGTGAGGTATAATGAAATTGGCCATTAGCAGCGATTGCTTGCCATAGAGGTGGAGAAAGGGCAGACCCAGAAGCTTCATGAACACCAGATAAAAAGCCCAAGCGCGAATCAGAAAGGCCAGCGACTAGTCGGTAAAGAATAGACAACGAGAAGCGTTGCTAACTCCGCTCCTCCTTACATTTATTCCCCCCGTTTGCCTCTGCTGAGCCCCCTCCTTCATTCACCTCGATCCTCTTACTCTTCAATTCCTCTGGCCCCTCCTCCTCATTAAACACCCTTATCCCTGCTTACCCTCCCTTTACTTCCCCCACCCCTTCTTTTTCCCACCACTTGTCCCCTATCTTTCTCACCCCCGTTTCGCCACCTTCGCATCTTCAACAATTTCCTCCTATTCCCCCGTGTTCTGAGTAGTACTGTGTCCTGCATGCCTCTGCCCCCCCTTCTCCATTAAATGACCTCTTCAATTTTTCTAGCTATTTTTTTCTCTCTCCTCCATTAACCTCATACTCATAGATGCTCCTACTTGCCCTCTCTCTTTCAACTTCCCTACACATCCCCGCTGGTCGATACCATCACCCCCTCTCCTCCCCCCGTCAGTCCCCCTGCCTCTTTTTCTGTCCCTCCATTTGATATGATGATCGTTCTCTCCCTCTAACATTTTTCTACCGCTCTCCCTGCCCCCGTTTTCCCCCTCCATCCCATTTCCTTCTCTCTCTTTTTGCCCCCCTACCTTCCTTTGATTCTCCTTTAGCCCTCCTCACTTTCCCTTTGCCACAGTTTTCCTATTTCTAGTCTCTATTACCCTTTCTTTTTAACCCTCTTTTTCGCCCCGTTTCAGTCCTTGCTCAGCCCCATTAGTTATATAATTCTTTCCTTATTACTTCTTTATTTTTCCATTCCTCCCCCTCTTCTCTCCCCTCGTATTTACCCTCATCCTTTCTTTCCCTATCTTTTCCCTCCTTCATGTCTCAACTATACCCCGTACATCTTTGTTGGCGCAGCTTCTTAAACCATTACTTTACAAAAAATAAATTAGTTTGGGTTAATTGTGGGTTCGGTCGTGTGTACAGTAGACATCATTCAGGTTGACTGTTCCGGTGTACAAAATAATTATAGTACGCGGGCACAGCTCGGTCTCAATAGACGAACAAAACGGAATAAAGCGTGATGAAACTAATGTCCGTGAAGAGTCAAACTGAATCGAGTGCCCCTTTTCTCTACTGTTGTAGATCCTTCTACACCGGCGCGGCGACGCCGGTGTGGCAGGAGATATAGTCTATGTATTCCGGACTCACCAGTCCGCCACAGGCCAACAACGGTGGAAGAACGATGAAAAAATAGGGCATCGATTCAGGTTGACTCTTTCATTAGTTTCACCCTTTAGTTTCCGTTGTCCGTCTATTGAAGTCCGGATATGGTTCCTGCCCGGATCATCTTTACACGGTTATCGACTTGAATTATAAATCGAATCATTTAGCTTTTTGTCGAATCTTTATTCGATGTCTGGCGAGGATGTGTACGCGTAGGTTGCGTGTTGCGTCTGTTTGTTGAATCTTTTTTGCAATTGACGAAAATCCTAGTGATTTACGAATATGCGGAAGTTGAGTAGAGGGTGGTGAACTTTGTGAGTATGAGTAGATTTGTTTTAGAACTTGGGGAGTTTCTTTGTACCTTTTGGTGAATTTTCGATTCAATTTTGGTGTTGACCGTTTGCTTGCGGGCCACGGTGAATATACATATTCGACTTGCGACGGTTGCTTTCAATTATAAGCAGTTGTCGTTTACGAACGTCGGCCATATAAGCTTCTAATAGGTCTCTACGATCGTCTTTGATTTTGCAAATAACCCCATCTCTATATCTGTGTGCTTCCTTTCAGCTCTCTTAAAACACAGTGCTTCTGCTTTCTTTCGCTTGCTATGCATAAAACAAATGCCGTGATTTTCAGCGTCCATTATGACTTCTCTTCAAAAGCATCAAATCAGTTCTAATGTACGTTTGTGTCCGGGCCTCATTCATCCTGTATGTAGAGATAATCTTGCTTCTGCCCACTAGCATTTAGGATGTAGCAGCTTAATTCCGCGTGTATCATGTCCATTAATTTTATGTCTCCATTACGATGGGTTTATTCTATGCAATAAAAATAACAATACGAATTTTTTATTAAAACGATTTCGTAAAATCTGAAAGTACAGGATACATCAGTTAGCCAAGCATTGTGCAGCATTAGTACAAATAAGGTATGCGAGAGGGGTGGAAAAAACCTTTTAAGTGGCCAAATTCTTCTGAATCGTAAGAAGGGGGACGCCCACAAACCGCTTGATGTTTATCTTATACGCATAAAAAATAGAAATGTGGTTAATAATGTAAACTTGGGTTATGAAAAATTATCATCATTGCCGATTATGATTTTAGGGTCTTTTGTTGTGGTCTATCGTAGCTATTCCTTTGTAAAATCCGTCTCGTTGATACATAAAATATACATCGAAATATAATTATATAAGCGAGAGAGGAGATAGAGGGTGGCGAGGTCGCCATTCTATCTTCTTATCAGAAGTAGTACAATGCCCATGAATTGCACTATAAATGATAGAGACGAAGCCAATAAATTAATTGCTTGTCTGAAAGAAGCGCATTACAGGATGGGTACCGATTGTCCTACCCGACTTACTAGCAAAGATTTTGGCATTGGCATCACAGCAAGTTGAAACCATCCACATTGAGGAATCCAGTGTAAAGGTCAAAGCTAGCAATGTCAGTGTAGTTCCAAGGATCTATATTAAGCCCCGCCTGGTCATAATCGTCTTGATTATCATATAGTCATATTGACTTACAAATCCGTCCATTCGGCTATGCTGATGATGTTACAATAATGACCTTCATTAAATCCAAAGATAAGAGAGATAAGAGAAGCTCAGGCAGAAGAAAACTTTGCCAAATCATGGAATGTCGTGTTTGGTGCTGCCAAGTGTAAAGACAACCACGATCTAAAAGCGAAAAAGACGTCCCTAATTGCCATGCACACCTCCACTTTTAGAAGAGAAATTTCTCCTGATTCTACATAAATAAGCCTTATATTCTATCTCGAGTTACAGCCATTTTTGACCACTATTTTGTACTAAAAGTTTGTGGCGCGTGCAATGTAGTTGTAGTGTGCCTTGCGTCAGTTGGGACTGCGTCTGATATCTCTTCTCATTCGGGCTAGTGCGTAGCGATGCCAGAGCTATATAGAACTGGTGTACATAAAATGTCTTGCATGTTTTTATGACTTTCTTTATTAAAGTTAAAGCCGTGAAATTTATACAAATGCGTTCAATGTGATTGCTTTCCTCGGAAAATTTATACTTTTTATATGTTCAGTCCAATATCGACCATTTTTGTTATGATAAACATTTAAACATATTTTGATATAATAATCGCTCCTCCTGGCTTAGGGGGAACGATCTTTTGATATTCACTCATACGCGTTAGGGGGAAATATTGCCTTCCCCTTAACGCCTTCCTTTGATTGCGATTTAGCCGTTCAAAGGATATGAATATGAATTTAGCAAATGAAGGATAATCCGGCTAGAATAAACAAAGGATCATGAATCTTATTAATTTAAATAACTATCAATACCCTATATATATAGATATATATATATATCTATATATTAGTTTTATATTATCACACAGAGAATTGGAGTTGTTTTTAAAAACCTTTGGTAATTACTGCCATTAAACATATACATAATAGAAGACATTAGTTCCCATCCACAGCAAGTTCATTTTGCGTAGATATATATATATATTATAATATATATATATATATTATATATATATATTATGAATATCTGGGGCAAAAAGTACTTAAGTCCATATTTGGTGTTTTGTTTCTTTCGAAACCAGAAATACCTAAAAGTGAACTAAACAATCTCTAACCCTCCTTACATGGATGACTACAACCCGGAAAGTGTGATGCTGACAATTTATTACGAGATAAATCGATAAGATCGATTTTGGACTTAGGTACTTTTGCGCGCAATTGGAGTAATGCACTGTTTTGTCGTTAAAAACATCAAAGATTTTCTAGAATTCCTAAAATGTGGCCTGAACAATAATAAACAGTAATAGTAGGGTTATAAATGAGAATCCTATCTTCGAAGTTTGGGGAAGAAGGTTTGAATAGGTTTTTCGATTGTTTGAAAGATGCTGAATCAGAATTTTTGCGTCCAAACCTAGAACTATACTTTTTTATCCGTTAAATGAGACAAAGACATTGGGTACAGTAAACACAATTTGACTTGATTCATAGTGGACCCGTAGTAATTTTACCCACTTATTTTCAGAGGTTGGACCCAAAAAAGTATGAGTCAGATCCTTCAAAACTTTTCAAAGGCATCTTCAAACCTCCTTTCCCCTAACTTCGAGAATAGGATTCTCAAAAAATTACAACCCGACGATAAATTGTTATAATTTTTTAAAAAGCAACAGATTTGTATCTTGACATTCTGTTATCTGTCTCAACTCATATTAGATAATCACCATTGGTTGTATTTGCTGTACATCAGTATGCTCTGGGTGGAAGTACTTTTTGCCCTCAAATTAAACGTGATTGCAAAAAATAAACTGCCCCAAAAAGTTGTTTACAATTAAAAAAAAAACATAATAACTATATTTTATGGCCCCTAAGGAAAAAAAAAACAGAAAAAAACAACAAAACAACAAAAACAAACATGATAAACAGACTTGGCCAAATGTTAGAGTTAAGTACTTTTGCGCCCAGGGTCTTCATATACCTCCCTTATAATACGAAACTCGGCACCAAAAAGAGCAAAAATATAAGGGTTCCTTGGAAATCGAAAGTAACTTGCACTAGTATAATGTTATACGACAATTTTTTACTCACTCTTATATTGAAGACAAATTAAAACAATGATGAAATTACTTTTTTTGGCAAACAGTTTACCGTGCCCAATGTGCATAAGAGGTAGCAACGGCCAAAATCTAGAGACACCTTGAGCAGTGTTGAGGCAATGAAATCTACAGTTTGCCAATCCAGAAATCAGATGGGAAATGAAGAAACTCGGAGGGATTTTTCTGTATTTATATTATTTTATGTGTAGAAAGTTAATCAAATTGGCGTTTAAAAAAATTGGAACCGTCGCGGCTTTTGACCAAATTTCTTTAAGTAAAATAGGATTCAAATTGCTGTTGCCATTGGTTTTGGATTCTCGGATTTTTAATCCTAAATATGTATTTCTATGTCGTATACCAATATTTAACCCCCTGGGTCTTCTACCCAGATTTCGACGGCAGCTTAGTATTGATGTTCATTTAAACATCCATATTAACATGAGTAATACCAATGAAAATGGAATATTCTATTGGTTCTATAAGGTAAAGGTAAGGTAAGGGGACGACTGTGCCCACCTCTCTTGCGAAGCGATTGGGCCAGACTCCTCCAATATTAATGTTGCTGTAGTGGGAGCGCCCACCACCTCATCTACAGCGAGCTGTTACCTTCCCAGCATTGAATAATGCCCGGTACCCATTATACACCCTGGGTAGAGAGGAGTAACGAGGTTAAAGCGCCTTACTCAATACGAAAAAACACATTGGACCCAGCGGGGCTCGAACCACAAATTTGGCGTGCGGCCGCGAACGGCTGTTCCGCTGTTCCAATGAGAACCACATGTGCCCCTATGCATGTGGTTCTCATTGGTCTAAGCTAAATCCCTAGAATATCAAATATGCAAGCACTGTCCATCGTTATTAAAAATAGTGGAAAAGTTAAAGGAATTATGTTGCATTAAACATTCAGACACACTAAAATTCATATATCTGATTCAGTCATTTTCTTACTAATGAAAAAATTCTGAAGGATTTATGGAATTTTTAGGCAAAAAAGGGAAAATCATCTTTAGTGTTATAGTCCAGTACAATGACATCAGTCTTAATCCACTTTCCACCTGACATGCTATTGGCAAAGAATTTGAAAGCAATTTGAAATCCAGCTCTGGGTCGTGGCTTTAGAGAGATCTTTAAGATGGCTTCGGAAGTAAACGCCTTATCTGATAATGGAATCAGCACTACATCAGTAAATATTTATGTGAAGAAATATCTTATACTGGACTCAAAAAATCAATTTCTGATACTTATAAAGTCGTCTCATACTTCAAGTTCAAAATGGCTGCCTAAACAGATTATTTTAGACAAATCCCGATCTTAGCAAATATATAGGTTGAAAATAATACGGAACATAGTAGGTATTTGTTGTTTAAGAAATGCGTTGCTGGACCAAATAAATCAATTTCTGTCACTCTCAAAATCGTTACATAGGCCAACTGCAATTTCAAAATGGCTGTCAAAACAGATAATTCTAGAATAAGCCCGATAGCAGCTAATTTATGAATTAAAAGTACTCGCAAAATACCCTGGTATATGCTGTATAAACATATCCATGATGCTTTATAACTGCTCAAATGATGTCCGGCAATACGGCAGCCAAAATCTTTAAAAAATGGATTGTACAAGTTTAGAATTATCAGCCGCAAATCAATGAATGTGCCAATGTGACAATTAGAAATATACCTTTGACTAACCGATACCAAAAAATTCCGATTTCTAAATAAGCGTCAAATTTCAAATTAAGACCAATATGGCGAAAAATTGTATTTTTTTTCACTTTATGGCCATATAAGTTTCTATATTTTTTACCCATTTCCAAAAAAATCCGAATGTCTGTTGTGAGTTGGTATAATCCAAGGTTCATTTCTAATTCTTTCTTTGACACATTAATTTTGATTTGTGACAAATAATAGTAAATTTGTATCATGACGTTTGTGAAGATATTGATATTTTTGGCTGCCATATTGGCTGAACTCGTCAAAGCGGTTTAAAAGTATCGAAAATGTGTTTAGTGTGTTTAGTGTGTTAACACTACAGAAATAGTTACTGACATAGTGCTGATTCGATTATTATCCATTAAGACGTTCACTTTGGACGCCATATTGGATATCTTGGGAAAGCCACGGCGCAGACCCGGCAGTGATGTATTTTTATGATGTGGATTGAACACCCTTTCAGCCCATGCTGTCAGCAGTTACGACGCTTTTCGTATAAACTTGGGCCGCCGGGCTAAAAGTAATGAGGTAAAAATTAAAGCGGCACTACCCGATCCTCAGCCTTGATCCCACCGGTCACTCTATCAATCTGGGATTTGGGTATCAATAGAAAGTTTATGCTTTTCCTATCTCATCTGTAAAATATATGAGCTGAAATATTTTCAGGCTACAAGCTAAATTATGAGTTGTTACGGTTACTGGAAATAATTTTTACAGTAATCTATGAGCTATTGTAATATACGGAATTACCTCTCACATTATGGTATGTCAGATTCAACGAAAATTTGGAATCAAGGTATGTTGGTGATGGCCTTTCCTCCAAAAACAGAAAAATATATATTTTAATCGGGTGGAGCACCTTTAATTACGGGTGTATTTAAGATGATATGAGAGTAAACAAAAGAAGGAGAAGAAGGCAATGAGGCATGCCACCTTGGAATACTCATTGTACATTCATAGACATTACCTGTTGATATCCTCTTGTCAACGGATGTGATAAGCTTATTAACTTCATCTAAAAGAGCGCAAATGGAATCATATTCGCCTTTAATTTGTCCTGAGAAATCCTTGTTGCATGCCATCTTAGCCCTGAGATCTGACAAATCTTCTTGAATTTCATCAGCGAATGCTTGCAGTTTCGGGGCAATTTCTGTCGCCAGATCTTCATTTTTCGTTGCAAATACGTTAAATAGAGCTGAAGATATTTCGAGATCGTTTACTCTCTCCAACAGTGGCATGGCACCTGCTTTGGTTTTCTTATTAACTTGAGTGAAGCATAAACAGAACATATCTTTGCTTGTAGTTGCAATTACTTCTACCAATCTTTCCACGTTATGCGGGAGATGACTATTCGATGAAGCTGCCTCAGCCATGTTGTGTATAACATCTGTTCAGGTCAGATAGCTAGGAGCAAGTGAAAACGTTAATGACCGTGAACTGGGAAATGTTTGCCATTTATTTACTTTTGCGTCTGTTGGGTAACAAACGAGCAGGAAATCGCATTAAGAATTTATCGATTTCATAAAGTGCAAGTAGATTTTGAATAACCACTATAATGTTCACGTTTGAACTTGAATAGCAACGGTTCAATAGCATTGACTCAAATTAATTAGGCACATCTCGCTTGCTGAGATATGTAACCTTGAAATTGAGAACTTAGCCAGTATATTGAAAAAGGCATAATTGCATTTATGTATAGGTTTGTGGTTTCTTCAACAGATTGCAGATGATCGCGGTTGCTGTAAACTCAAATGTGATTGAACACCAGGAATTTACTTTCGATTTCAGTCGTCTTGAATATATGACGTAATCAGAGCATTTCGTGTTTGGTAATTGATAAATTTGAAACGTTATTGCATTATTTATCATAGATCACTGGCTATTATGTGCCTGTGCCATATTGGCCATGGGATCAAAGGAAAAATTTTTCATTTTGATTACATACTTCGCCGAAGTAAACCATTTTCCCACTATAAATAATAATAAATATTATAATTAACATTGGGCATGGCAATTGTAAAGGCTGCACATTTTCATGAAAATAAATAAATTGCCGTCTCAATTTCTTTTCTGAATATCAGTGATCAAGGGACATACACTATGCTACACTGACTCAAGCAAATAATGGCGTTATTGATAATCCACCTGGTATGCAGCGGACAAAGCACTTCAGATTCCCCTTTGTTTTTGGAACTGCATTTATGGCATCAAGTATTAATTTATCTGAAATCAATTCTTCCCAATTTTTTCTAGGGTTTTCCATAGCATTTGAAACATTTGATGCAAGGTACTCACCTACCTGGTCCAGGTTAGGTGCCCTATGCTCTGCACCTCTAGTCTTGTTTCTTGTCTCGTGGCATCGTCTTCTTTTTTTTTTTTTTTTTGGTAGCGGCGTCTCAGTTGATTCAGCCGCTGTCCTTGGCCTAAAAAGACCCAGAATCTCTATCTCTGGATGGTGCTTCTATGTAGCGTTGGCGCTGGCTAATGTAATAAATTGTAAGGTTGGTAGCGACGTGTCGTTGACGTTTGTTTCCTCAACAACCCCGCTGTGGTCTTCTGTTCTTCCGTTAAGTCCTTCACTTGAGAACTCAGGGGTCCGTTCGCGAAACTCATATGTAACTCTACGTGTATACTAACTCATGCGTATGTCCTTCACAATAGACCTTTTCATACCAGTTACACAGTGCTTTGGATAAATTGGTCCACTCAGGCATGACATAGTATGCACGAACAATTTACGACTGAGTTTCGCGAACGGACCCCCGGTTATCACCAAACAACCATTGGTTACTGGACGGAGGATTTGCAGAGATGGGTGTACTTTGAGTTCATTTCGGGCTTAAAGTTCTCCTTACGAAGGCAGTTCAGCTCGAAGTTGCGTTACAGAGAAGTGGAAACACATCCTGTTGAGCAGTTACCACTGACTTAGATCTATGTTTCTGGTAAATGCAGTTACGCCTCTCACGAGAGGCCTCTGAATGCGTTGCAATTTTAAATATTTGGATCTGGTTTGTGCAGTGACACTGTCCCAAATAGCAGGTTCAACTCGTGGGACGCCGAGGATGTCACAATTGCTTGGGGCAGGATTTTTATCCCCAGTTTCCTGCATGATCTTTTCTTCAAGTTTGTTCCCCATTAGGAACTTCATACTGATGGCAAGTTTGTCATCTATTGGTTCACCGACTGTTGGGTTTTGGCGTATTTGGTTGCAAAGCCCATCTCTTGTGGCTTTGTCGTGGCATATTGGCACTGGCAAGTTCATTGTCAGTATTAGCAGTATTAGTGGCAGAGTTATACCTAGGCTGACCACTTCCTGTTGCTATTTTATGATAGGATTGGTCGTGTCATCATCATCATATATCATAATATTGGTATTGGACTAGCTATGGGAATATCGGCATCTTCTTGATCCGAAATGGGCTGTTCAAACACATCTACCAGCCGTGCTAGAAGGCCTTCAACATGTTCAAGGCGCTCATCATAGTCCTCTGTAATTTTAATATCTTAGTTTTCGCTTTCCTACTAGTTTTAGGTGGTGCGGCTATGGTTTTCCCTGCAGTTACTGCCGGCTATTTCGCAGTAGATTTTGACTGCACGGTTTCTGATTTCTGCTCCACAGGCAGTTTGCCGTCCTTATACTTTACGAAGTACTTCCTAGCAATTTCTCTGGTTATTTAGAACCTCTCATCGTAACGTACCAAACGCTGTTTCAAGTACGGAAGTGTAAATAATATATTTCTGTCGAGGATATAACACTATTTTGAAAAATCCACGCAATTACTCGTGAAATTTCTTGACAATTGCCGTGGAAGTTGGCAAGGGGAACGGGTTGGCGGAGCGTATCTTCCCTCGCCTTTCACCAATGAGGTTCCGGGTTCGATCCCCGGTTGGGGCTAGTTCACGGTGGCTTTATGTGAATTTGGTTTCTCGAGCCATACTCGTTCCCGCAGTTTTTCTCCGGGTACTCCGGTTTCCTCCTGCTTCTAAAAATCGAGCTTCTTGGCATAAATCTGTTCTGGTATTATGGTTTCTCTGATGTGCTGAGCGCCTTTAATGGCTGCCGCAATGCACAGCGCCTTGAGCACGTTTACGTGGATATGACGCGCGTTTAAAATACACATTATTATTATTACTAAGTGTTACACTCCAAAGCGAATTGCCTACACATGTGCTGAGCGGGATTTTCACGTAATATCTCGCGAGATTACGAAATAAAATAACTGGTTCTTGCAGATATAACACTTAATTATCATGAAGAAAATTATAGATAGATAGGACTATTTGAAGTTGACCCTCATTCCTCGAGAGCAATTTGTGTAACATCCTTTTTAAGGAAATTGGGGACCACTTCGCTTTAGGATTTATTTTTTGTATAAAATTGAAGATCTATATATATCTGATCTTATTACATCCAGATTTGCTTGATATCTTATGAGTAAGTAATGTCCAAATTTCCTTTAACGTTTGATTGACAGGTAGTCGGAGGTTTTATGTTATAGTCTGATTTTTTATTCGTTTCATTTCATGCATATTGGTGAGGGTATGGTTGCATTTGGAAGGGCTGCGTATACGTGCCGAAATTTAAAAAGCCGGAGATATAGCGGAGTAGACATACTCCAAATATTCTCTTATTGCAGATTACAGCTTCAAAATTTGGGCATGCTTTAATTTATATGCATATTATACATGGTATACAACACGCGTTTCGTTAATGCACATCAATAGGTTACTGGTTCACATCAGACAACGGATTAAAGCGATCTTCTAATGAGGTAATGCAAAAATGTTGGTCTCAATCCATGCCACATAAAGTTGTATTGATTTTTCCGTATAAACATACAACCTCTAGGCATGAATAGAATAAAAATCGCACTATAGATCAGTCTAGCTGAAGCTTTCGTAATACAGCCGACGATTAGGCGGAAAATTCTTTTCAGTAGCATGATGCAATCCACCACCCAGAAACGAGATCGATACGAAACTTGTGGATATATCAGCAGGACAAAAGATTTTGAGTCTTAGGAACGGAAAACATGAAACGACGGTAACGACCCAGTGTGTTTTCATATTGCCTACGATTAAAATTATGAGCAAGCAGGGTATGGCCGTGAGCCCTGCCGTATTAATAACCTGGGTCATTAGTGGACCCTGATGGATTCAGCAAACTTTTACGGAAAAAGTTACGAAATTCCAGTTTCAGTACATGGTTTGGCCATGGAGCCGGTCATTGGCAAAAATATGAGTGACCCTGGATTATTTAAAAACAGCCTACTAAAAGATAATGTTACAATTTGATTTGGTTTTTTAGTGTTGTGTTTTGTATATTTTGTAATGTTGGAGTTATTGGTATTGGCGTAGTGTTTGTGTTTTGAGGCTGTTGATCGCTAGTTGGTGTTTGCTGCTTACATGTTGTTCTGATTTTAGATGGGTGAAGTAGTGTTGGCGAAGGTGGTTTGTTATTGGGCATTCAGTGAGATCTGGAAACATGTGACATTGATATCTTTATCGCCCCAGTAGGCGCATGTATAAAGTGATCGATGATTTGTATGCCAGTTTTAGCTTGATTATCATTTGTGTGATGCGATTTGAGTTGTCTTGGTAATTTATGAGTGCGTTGGTTGCTTGCAGTGTGTTTGTGCGGGAAAGTCTCCAAAGTACTGATTTTTGCTGTGTTGATGATATTTGATCTTGCCATCTGTGATGGGCGTTTGTTGGAAAGTGTTCTTGGTTTGACGCCGACTGTGTGGCAGATTATGTTAGGTTCTGGTTTCGTAGTGCCGGCTTTGGCTGCGAGTCGCTTCTCGTTGCCCCGGAGGCGGAGGTGACTGGGGATCCAGTTGATGATACCTTTTGTTGCTGTCTTTTTGTCTTTGAATGTCCTGTATTCAATGCTGTGTTGTCCCGATGTGGGTTGCGGATGTTTGCGATTGCACCTTGGCTGTCTGTGTAGATGACGATGTTTGTTGCCGGCTGTGTTTTGCGTCGCGGATTGCTTCGCGAATGGCTTGCCAATTCTGTTTGTATCGTGGAGCAGCTATCAGATATTCTGAATGATTTTGTGGTTGTGGTGCCACCAAAGGCAAATCCACAAGTGGCGTCTTGGTGGCCGGAGCCGTCAGGTAGTAAAACAAGTGGGATCAGAGTTTGTTGATCTGCATCTGCAATGCTTTTGTAGGCCGATTCTTTACTATTGTGGGTGGAGCTGTTGTTTTGTTATCATAAGGGCGATGAATGCGAGTGTCGCGAAGGTTTGGCCCATGGCTCAGAGTGGCTGAAAGTTTCTGGGAGGGAATGGAGGTTGCGCGTCTTGGCTGTGAAGGTTCAGGCGTCTGTGGGTTGGAGAAGCCATGTGTCGGTAAAGACTTCCCTTGATTTTGTTAGGCTTTTCGAGATTTGGCCGTGTAGAATGTTCCGGTTGCGGAGGACTTTGTCGGCAAAGATAGATAGCCGTGCTTCATGTCGGAAAGGAGTGGCATATAATTTCTGCTTCGAGCTGACAGGTTTGGACGTGGCCCGCGAGGAAGCGCTAGAATTGTGCAATAGCTGGTCGGAAGTGTTTCGAGCTGTTTTCGGGCCGTTGTTGTTGCGAAGGCGCCGACTACACAGCCATAGTTTAAAATCGGACGAACGGTTGGCTTGATAAATTTTGCAGAGTACTTGAAGTTGGTCCTCGGGGAGACCAGCTTATGGCTCTATGGCGTTTAGACGACTTGACCCTTTTGATAGTGTATCTGATGGTTGTGAGAAGGTGAGATGTGTATCAATGATGACACCAAGATACTTATATTCGGAGACCCATTCAATCGCCTGATCGCACAAGTGAAGTGGAAATTTGGGGTACTTTTTGGAAGCTCATAGCTTTGGTTTTGGTAACAGAAAATTTAAGACCTTGCTCATCCGTGATATGACTGGAGTCGAGAGCTTTATAGCAAAACAGCCTGCGCTCGGAATTCCTTGGTGGAGACAAGGACTCAATCATCGCGTAAGAAACATGGGGTTAATAGGGCGCGCCTTGGTTGACAGCTATTAATTCATCGATTAGAAAATTGAACAGTGTTGGACTAAGAGGGCTGCCTTGTGGAGTGCCGTTTTCAAAAACTGTGAAAATTAGAGTAAACGCCTTGGAAAATGGACTCTACCTGTATTTTATGTTGTCAAAGTCGTTGCACCAGCCAATGAGCTTGCCGCCGAGGCCAGCTTTGATCATGGCTGGGCTGAGGCCAGCTTTGTTGGCGAGTTCGAATGCCTTTTCGAGGTCAAGAAAAAACAACCGCTGAGATTTTGCGAGTGATTTGGAGTTCTTTGCGCTGAAAATTCGTTGATTAGACCCAATAGTGGAGG
Source organism: Ophioderma brevispina (assembly GCA_023653785.1). Taxonomy (NCBI): domain Eukaryota; kingdom Metazoa; phylum Echinodermata; class Ophiuroidea; order Amphilepidida; family Ophiodermatidae; genus Ophioderma; species Ophioderma brevispina. Next base: position 24,514 of record JAMKCH010020612.1, on the reverse strand, counting down.
CTAGGACCCAGGTCAAACATCATCGTTTACCCCTCACTACAGAAAGGTTGACACATTTGGTTAGTTAGTTATAGATCCTCTATATCAAACGCTAGGTAGGGAGTACTCTCAAAATTGTGGTGGACTTTGTTCAATAGGGGCCAATTTAGGTTACACAGGGGTCAAATTTTAAAAGCCTCCAATTCATGTTGAAATGTATGCCATATTGTCCGTCTTATAAGAGATTCCAAACCCAATGTATAGTTTGTACCATCTATGGACAATGGTTTTTGAGTCATAGGGTAAAAAATGGCTAAAATGGAAAAAAGGTCAATTCTATTTGTACAGGGTCAAAATCGGAAGTTGCTCCCAATTTGTTGAAAATGATAGTTGTTCATCTAGCTTATCCGAGTCAAAATAAGCCGCACCACTCGGAGCCTGTACCCACCTGCAATGCATAGTTACCAGGTGATGGACAAAAAAAGGTCATAGGTCAAACATTACCCAATTGGTGTTGACCTTCTTTGACACTTATCTCCGTACGTAAGCATTTAAATAATACAAACTATCTTTAGGAGTCCTCTTACCTCATGGCAATAACTTGCAGTATTTAAAATATAATCAGCATAACTTTCATGTTGACCCTTTACAAATCGAGATTGACTTTTTACCATTTTAACCAATGGTCGTAGGTGGTCCAACCTATACATTTTTGGATCCTTATGGTTGCTGGACAATATGGCATTACATGTAAACGTGATTGGGGCATTTAAAAGGTTTGACCACTGTGTAAACCCCCTAATGTCCCCCTATTGCTAAAGTGATACCACAATTTGAGAGACTACCGACCTAGCCTTGATGTAGAGGGTCCATACTAACTACCAAAGTGTAAACTTTTCTGTGGGTTAGGTAAACAAAACTCATCTTTCTTAAATAAGGCCCCTATGATATTCTGCTCCTCTTACCAAGGAGGTTGGGGTGAAAACGGTCTGGCTGTACTATTGGTTCGCCGCTAGAACCATAGACTCCATAATTTGCTGATGCATGAAAGAAGCGAGATCGGTCTGAAAGCATCTTGAAGCTGGTTGGGATTGCTGCGAGGTTGGCTGTTTTCCACATTCAGGAAGTTTCATGTTCGTCCATGACTTTTTTAATTGATACATCGAGAATGAAAGTTTTTAGAAATCTGGTGCGTTACGAACCATGGAAAACGAAATTTGATCATCGCGGGGGTGGGGATGGTAGTCTCATGTATGTTCGTTGCTGTGTTAGTTCATGTATGGTGAATGGAGTGTCGTGGGTATTCTTAGTACTATTCTTGGTTTATGGCGTCTGTTGCTTGTGTGTCGGCGTGTCTGATAGGGTTTGAAGTTTTGGCGGAGTTGTCTGAGAGGTTGGGTGAGCTGGGCTGTCGGCGAACTTTTTACATAATTCTTCAGCTTTATTTGTTGGTTCTGGTTGTCGAGTGGTAGAGGTCCTGCAGCCGCCGATCATTTTAACACGTTGACCACAGGACTTGCTGTTTGTTTGTTCGTTGAGTGTTTTGTGTCCACTTGACCCAAGATGTGTTTTGCTTCTTGACATGTTTTGCGATGTTGCTACTGCTTCTGAAGTTTTGCTTTGGTGGTTTCTGTTGGTGATTGTCTGTGGTGTTGAGTCCGATAATTACCTGTTCTTTGTTATTTTTATTTCATCAGTGTAGTACACGCATTCGAAGTCGGACCAGGTGAGCGTCGGGGTATTGCTTTAGTGTGCTGCGTTGGAAATTCCGAAAAGTTTGAATTTAACAGGTCACTAACAGTCATGACATGAATCAAGTCAAATGTTTAGCCAAAAGGAAAAACATTGTAACTTCACTTATTCAGCACAATGTCAATGCAAAACATTGTAAAAGGATTACGACCGTGCCGGTGATAGGGACAAGAACATAAATTCAATAATGGGCCCAATTCACCTGTTTGAATGGCCATTGTTGAACAGGAAAGCCATATTTTTGTGAATGGAACCATGAAATATAGAAGGGACGGACCACTCGGTCTTATTTGTTAAGCTACTTTAAAAGCCCCATTGGACAACTTATTTTAGGTGCATCTTTGCAAATAATGTCAGAAATTTACCTGTTACTTTGCAAAATTAATTTGTTTAACCAATTTTAGCAGATCCCGATGCAACTATCAAATACATGTAATTAAATGTTGATAATAATTGCACAATTTTAAAACATAATTATGATAGAGAGAAACATTCAATATTCGAAGAGCTTAGTCCCAAAACGTACTTAGTCCCTCCGACACCGAAATTGAGATTTTTACATAGACTCTAAACTCGTAAAAAAAATGAATGCTTTTGGTTTTTAAGTAGGTTGTATATCATTGCCTTGCCGAGATATAACAATGTTAAGTTTTGGGAGATTTTTGGCATTTCCAGAAATTTTGAATAAAGATGGCCCAAAGTGAGGAGAATAAGATTTATAATGTTTTTTTTTTATCAAGCTCAGTACCCTTTCTTACATGTTAATACCTGTGGCCGTTGTGTATTTAGTGAAATTGTGAGCACAAAAAAGTACTGATCAAACTTTTGGAAATCCCAAATTTGAGGAAATGGCCATTGAATAAAAAAGTAAAAATATTATAAATAGATAGGGAAATTAGATTTTGGCATTCATTCTTTTTAATTTAAATAGAGTTCTTTTGCGAACTTTTTAACGTGAATACTGAACTTAGAGCCATTAGTGGTTACAAAATGTGTTTCTAGAAAGTGGGTCAATCGTTTTAGTGCCAAAAGTGTGCTAAGTCATATATATTTGAAAAAACAAAGATATAATTAGAAACAACGAAAATCAGAATTTCAACCACCAATACATAATTATTTTAGTTCAATTTCATATGGTCATACCTTAAACCATATGCAATATAAACGAATTAACCGAGTCAAAATGTATATCTCTCCAAAGTGCACTTAGTGGATTTAGCACGTTTTGAAAACACTCTTCGTTTATAAATGACTATTTTGGACTATAATTACATGAAATACTCTCTCATTTTTTGCTAACACCGCAAGTTTGCACTAATATTTAGACACTCTTTCGCCGCCGAAATAGTTCTACGCTGTCCATGCTCTTTGAGATAGGAAGTCTGATATCTCGATACACTGATATAATGATAAATTAATGTTAGGTCTGCGAAGATAATCGTGCCAAATATATACAAATAGAATGTGATGTTTTCACTAAGATAGTCATTATTCTCCACACACCGACACCAGGTCATCCTTCGAAGGCGTCATTTACTCTGTTGAGTTTGGTATCTGAAATCTTTGGACGATAATAAATGGGCCGGGGAATGGGCCTACGGAAAAATACCTAGAGACTTCACAATCGTACAAATCTCATAGAGAGTTGCTGTTTTCCCAAAACACTGAGTAATTCGACTCATCTGCTATAGTTGCGAAGAAGTGGTGACACCTGTTCGCCCTTCCGAAGACGTCAAGTCCCTTTCATTTTTCTCAGTCCAAGTGCTTCATAAAAAGATGTCGATAGGATGTACTGCAAGCAACATACAAAAAAGGATTAATCAATGAATTTAAACAGAAATCAGTGCTATGGCCAGCGCGTGAAAATTATAACTTGTCGCAGTTAAGATGGTTATACCAAAATTACGCAGGTGGTCACTTATGATCCGAATCCGTTGTGGAGTTGACAGAGAAAAATGCGATACTCTAATAATAGCAATCTTGCACCTGGTTCGAATATCGTAGCCTGCTTTTCCAGAGTACTATCTCCAATAGGTATATCACTTAAAGACCACTATCAGTGATTTGAAAAATATTGAAAATACAGGGAAAGCTTCAAAGTGAAGGATAAGTCTGTAGAATTCTCATAAGTTACCTTTTCCAGACTGTAGAATTCAAAGAAAAGGAAGAAAACGGTAGTGATTCCAAGCTCGATTCTCCATTCAATTCCGTGTTGTAGTAAGTGTCCGTGGACAGTAATGACTAAATTCTCCGATTCGTCCTTATTAGGTTGATTATGGTCTTTATATTGCCAGGGTATGTTAGGATACCTGTACTTGTACGTACTCTAAAATCTGATTTTTGATGATTTTTTTCGATTTGCTGATTTAGCAAATCATGATAGTGTATTTTAAACATTAGATCATGAAATAAATGCATTATGGAATTCATCAATATCAGTAAGATATAGAGACCAATAACCAATACAGCATGTATATGGTGGTAGCCCGAGTTGTCCAGCTATTCACGGAGAGGATAGACAGAGCAAAAAAAAAATAAAAAAAAACTTGTTTCTAGTCCTTTAAATTTCCCTCGTTTGGCCAAATAATGCATAATGCAAGTTACGTGCGCCTTTCCTTCCATTATACCGGCACGAAAAGCAAAAACGCGAAAGCAAAAAATGACACTAATTAGACACTAATAGCGCTAAACCCAACCAGAAGTGATAAGCTTCGTGGTGCGATGATTCTTTTACAGGAGAACAGCTCTGCGTGATTTTTGCGTTAATGGCCAAACAGGATGGCCGTAAAATCGCTTCTTTTAAAGACACCAGAGTTTTTATGGGCTGCCGCCGATCCTTTAAGTAACAAAAAAATGTCCGATGCCCATATGTCCAATAATGAATAAAACGAGTATGAAAAACACCAGCTTTTCAAAGTAGTATGTAGTAGTTTGCCCACATAGCCAAAGGTACACGACTCTGCAGCAATTAATATAAACAAAGAACGTGTTGGTGCTGGCACCAAAGTATGCCCCGCGCTATGGCAGAATTATTTAAACATCCGAAAATAGCCAAGAAATGAGAGGATAAATAACATTTCCAACAAAAAAATGCTAGTGTATGTGCCTTTATTGAAAAACTGATGGTATAAATAGTGGGATCGTAAACTTAACTTCACGTCACTATACTCTTTTTTTCAAGTTTACTGTAGTACCTAAATAGTCTACTCGACCATCGTAACTGATGCCAGCTGTCAGGAAAATCGGCCTGGGAATAGCTCACTCGAGGTCGGGATTACTTCAGAGGACAAACGGAGGCAGGGCCCGGCCTGACGGGGAAAAGGGCCGGCTAAAGGCCAGAGCGGATTGGATTCGAGGCTAAAGGGCACGAAAAATATTGGGGGTAGGTCGGGGGATCGGGGGACCGAGAGAATGGTAGGAAGGTGAAAAAAAAAGGAAACTATCAAAGGGGAAAAGAGAAAAGGTGAAAAAGATAAAAGAGAGCATGACAATGTGGAGACAAATAAAGGAACAATTACAAATCGATATAACAATGTATAATATGTTACGTTAAAAAAAAAAAAACTATTGTGTGTGTTTTGCATTAATATTTTATTGCCATGTTCATCAAAACCATTGACCCCAGCCGGTAATTTTTTGTTAGCACTGTTATTCATTTTCAATTGTCATGAAAAAAATGGTTATGACCAAGGGTCTTCAGGCTGCCAAGTGCAGCAAAATCTCCATGTCTGTTAAGTTACTCAACATCTAATAGCCCCGCGATCCCGACGCGCGGGCAACAAGGTGGTAGACAATGTCAGCCACACTTAGCGGGCAAAAGGGATGCAGTTGTCACTGTTTGGCATTACGACTAATACGATAACAGTAAAGAAGGAAAGTATGCCATTTGCCCAAACTCCCAATGGGCAGCAAAACCAAATGTACGGACGATTACAAACAACTTGCACCAGATGAATAGATCAGTCCCTCAGCTGTTGATTACATTCGTTATATTGGTGAGTGTTTTGTAGACTACAATACCCACTCGTTTCACTCTCCATATTTTTCTGCCTGACTACATGTTAAATACCTGTGGCCGTTGTGTATTTAGTGAAATTGTGAGCACAAAAAAGTACTGATCAAACTTTTGGAAATCCCAAATTTGAGGAAATGGCCATTGAATAAAAAAGTAAAAATATTATAAATAGATAGGGAAATTAGATTTTGGCATTCATTCTTTTTAATTTAAATAGAGTTCTTTTGCGAACTTTTTAACGTGAATACTGAACTTAGAGCCATTAGTGGTTACAAAATGTGTTTCTAGAAAGTGGGTCAATCGTTTTAGTGCCAAAAGTGTGCTAAGTCATATATATTTGAAAAAACAAAGATATAATTAGAAACAACGAAAATCAGAATTTCAACCACCAATACATAATTATTTTAGTTCAATTTCATATGGTCATACCTTAAACCATATGCAATATAAACGAATTAACCGAGTCAAAATGTATATCTCTCCAAAGTGCACTTAGTGGATTTAGCACGTTTTGAAAACACTCTTCGTTTATAAATGACTATTTTGGACTATAATTACATGAAATACTCTCTCATTTTTTGCTAACACCGCAAGTTTGCACTAATATTTAGACACTCTTTCGCCGCCGAATAGTTCTACGCTGTCCATGCTCTTTGAGATAGGAAGTCTGATATCTCGATACACTGATATAATGATAAATTAATGTTAGGTCTGCGAAGATAATCGTGCCAAATATATACAAATAGAATGTGATGTTTTCACTAAGATAGTCATTATTCTCCACACACCGACACCAGGTCATCCTTCGAAGGCGTCATTTACTCTGTTGAGTTTGGTATCTGAAATCTTTGGACGATAATAAATGGGCCGGGGAATGGGCCTACGGAAAAATACCTAGAGACTTCACAATCGTACAAATCTCATAGAGAGTTGCTGTTTTCCCAAAACACTGAGTAATTCGACTCATCTGCTATAGTTGCGAAGAAGTGGTGACACCTGTTCGCCCTTCCGAGACGTCAAGTCCCTTTCATTTTTCTCAGTCCAAGTGCTTCATAAAAAGCATGTCGATACGATGTACTGCAAGCAACATACCAAAAAAGGATTAATCAATGAATTAACAGAAATCAGTGCTATGGCCAGCGCGTGAAAATTATAACTTGTTCTGCAGTTAAGATGGTAATACCAAATTAAGCAGGTGGTCACTTATGATCCGAATCCGTTGTGGAGTTTGACAGAGAAAAACTGCGATACCATTAATAAATAGCACTCTTGCAACCTGGTTTCGAAGATCCGTAGCCTGCTTTTCAGAGTACTATCTCCATAGGTACTATCACTTAAAGAACTATCAGTGATTTGAAAATTTGAAATTACCAGGAATAGCTTAAAAGTGAAGGATAAGTCGGATGAATTCTCATAAGTACCTTGTCCAGAGGAGAATTGAGCAAAGGAAGAAAACGTAGTGTTCCAAGATACGATTCTCCAGTTTTTTTTTTTCAATTACGTGTGTAGTAAGTGTCGTTCGGCAGTAATGACTAAAATCTCGATTCGTCCCTTATTAGGTTGCTTATGGTCTTATCATTGCCGGGATGTTGGATACCGGTACTTGGTTACGTGACATGCTAAAATCTGATTTTTGATGATTTTTTCGATTTGCTGATTTAGCAAATTCACTGATAGGGTCTTTAAAGCCTTTTATGATCATGATATTAATTATGGAATTCATCATCAGTAAATATAGAGACCAATAACATACAGCACATGTATATGTGGTAGCCCGAGTGCACTTTTCACGGCAGAGAAAAAAAACGTGTTTTATGTCCTTAAATTCTCCTCGTTTGCAAATAATGCAAGTACGTGCGCCTTTCCAATACAGGAACGAAAGCAACCGGACACTAATAGCGCTAAAACCAAACCAGAAGTGATAAGCTCGTGGTGCGTGACTTTCCAGAAACAGCTCTGTGATGCAATGGCAAACAGATGGCGTAAAATCGCTCTAAAGACACCAGCGTTATTTCTGGGCTGCCGATCCATTAGTAACAAAATCGTGCCATGTCCAATAATGCAATTGAAAGAGTATGAAAAACACCGCTTTTCAAAGTAGTTGCCCACATATGCCAATAGTTACACGACTGCAGCATAAACAAGAAATGTACGTGTTGGTGCTGGGGCACCAATGTATTGCCCCGCGCAATGGCAGATTTATTTAAAACATCCGAAAATAGCCAAGAATTGAGAGATAAATAACTTTTCAAAACAAAAAAAATGCTAGTGTATGTGACTTTATTGAAACTGATGGTATAAATAGTGTATCGTAACCTTAACTTTCAAGTTCACTGTACTCTTGTTCAAGTTTAATGTAGTACCTAAATAGTCGACTCGACCATAGTAACTGATGCCAGCTGTAATGAAATGTCAATATTCTGAATATGCAATGATAAAACCGGCCTGCTGGCACTTCGCCACAGGGTGTAGAGATCAGTGTTATTAATTGACCCCACTTCAACACGTGGAATAGAACCTTGTACAACCAATATAAAATTTTGTATAAAAAACTGAAAATACAAGCTATCTCACACTGTATCCTCATTTTTACTTACAAAAAAACTATTTTGTGTTTGCATTAAATTTATGCCATGTTCACACAACATTGCGTAATTTTAGCACTGTTAATCATTTCATTGTCATGAAAAATTGTTATGAACCAAGGGCTCTTTCAGGCTTCAATGCAGCAAAAATATCCATGTCGTCAAGTACTCGAAATTAAGCCCCGCGCTCCCGCCGGGGCAACAAGGTAGGGACAATGTCAGCCACACTTAAGATGCAAAGATATGCATTTGTCACTGTTTGCATACCCCGACTACTCCGATAAAACAGTAAAGAGAAATGCCATTGACCAAAACTCCCAATGGCAGCAAAAAACAAATGTACGGACGATTACAAACAACCTGGCACCAGATGAATAGATCAGTCCCTCAGCTGTTGCGACAATTCGTTATATTGTGAGGTTTTGAGGACTTACAATACACACTCGTTTCACTCTCCATATTTTCTGGCCTGACTACATATACACTTGTCTTTATATTAAATGCAAACACAGAAAACCGAGTAATAATTTAATTTAACCCAATAAAGATAAGGAGGAGGCGAAAACCGGATGTGTGAAATTCTATAAGTTTAGTACTTTGAGGTGAACCGATGCCATAAAATTCAAAACTCAAGTTAGCATGATAAATCTTCCGTTTAATTGTTGGAGTACAAGCGTGTTTTTCTTGACAGACATGGTCATATTGTTCGCAGGCCCGTAGCCAGGGAATTTATGCGGGGGGGGGGGGGGTGCGGGATTTGCCAGAAGCGGACCTTTTGCGTACCAAAAAAAATTCTTCGGCTCGCTGCGCTCGCGGTGACCCAAAAATTGTTCACCGTCGCTCTCCAACTTCTGAAGAAGGGGGGGGGGGGGGGGTTGACGGAAGAAAAAAAGGAGTAGAAGCCCAGACACTAGTAGCGTTGAGATAAAAAACAGCTATAGTAAACAACGACAATCGTATGCGATGGTTAACAGCTCCGTAGTCATGCTTAGTCATTCCTTTACCATGCCCAACAATCCCTTAAGAACAAACTTTTAATTGACAATACGGACCTAAAACATGGCAAAAGCGGACATTCAACATCGTAAAGCGGCCCTTTGTCAATTTTGGGGGGCGTCGCACCCCCGCACCACCCTGGCTAGGACCTGATTGTTCGTGCTTATGGTGTGGAATTACCAAATGGTCGTACGGTAAAGTGTTAATGGTTCTTGTAAGGAATATTGGGACGACTATCAAGTAGTTTCAACAAATTAAATTTTCTGGTTCCTCGAAAAAAAACAAGGTTGCGAATTACTGCAGTGAAAAGTTTGGTTATTTTCTGTCATATTTTTGAATAAAGAGATTTTGAATCAAAGACATTTTAATTTGCTCTCCCTCTTAGAAAAGTATACTTTGATAACGAAGGGAACCTGCAAGCAAGGGCGTAGACAACGGAAGGAGCAGAGTGCACCCCGGATTTTTTTTAAAAGGCGTAATCGGAAAGAAAGTTGGATATTCATGCTAAATCATGCTTTTACATCTGCGAGCGGGACATTTTCCTGTGATCGGGAGATATCTGCACTGAACGGAAACTTTACCCTTCTGAACGTCAATCTGCTTGTAGGTTTTCGTCCCATTTTCCCTTTGCCCAAATTGATGATGTATAGGGCAATTCGCGCGTGGTTTGTTGCTAAAATGGACGATCAACCAGGGATTAAAATGCCACGAATGTTTAGAAGTTATGCTAATAATACCGATGTTGTCGCGTTATCAAACATTTTTAATCAAAATATGGACGATGTAACATAATTTATTAATGAATCGATTAGCATCTGGTCTTCAAGTCATTCTTTAAAAACCGCTCTTCAATCTTCAATTAATCTTATATTTTGACCAATAAATCTGCCCTTAATATATAGTGATTGAGCTTCTCAAATGATTTTCCCGATGACATTTTGCAGTCGTGTAGCTAGAACCATGGTGCATTTTTGTAATCGTAGTTGAGTAAAGATATTGGACGATAATTATCTAGATTATTTCTTTCTCCTTTTTGTAAAATAAATTAATAACACCTCTTCTTTGTGAGAAAGATGGCTCACCTTTCTCAAAACCTTCATTTAGCTAGTCTGTAACTACTTCTTTTATTTCTGATTTTCATCCCTGAATGTTTTGTAAAACTCGGGGGTTAATCCATCGCTACCAGGTATTTAATTTTAATGTTTTTGACTGCGTGTATACATTCATCAATAGGTAAAGCCCTTCACACACTCTTCAGCCATCTTCAGATAGGTGTTTAACATTAGTTCTATGTACGTAATTGTCTATCACGTCACTGCTTACACCTTTCGATTTATACAGCTCAGAGTAGTAGTCTGCTGTTTCATTCAGTATGATTATAAACGAGAATCCCATTCTAGAAGTTTGGGGAAGAAGGTTTGAAGATGTTTTTCTGTAGTTTGAAGGGTGTTGAATCAATTTTTGAGTTCAACCTCTGGGAAATGTGGGGAAATGTGTAAAATAAGGGGTTAAAATTAGTACAGGGGTAAATTTATAATCAAGTCATTGTGTTTAAATGTACACCAATGTATTTGTCTCATTATAAGGATTAAAAAAGGTATAGTTTGTCTAGGTTCTGACCTTCAGGTACAGCTCTATTAAGGTTCAAGGTTATCCTGGGGTAACGTTACCCAGTGCTCCGATTTTGTTGAAACTGGTGTCAAATTGTTCGTATTGTCTTATTTTACAATGTTTGGAATTTGGTTTCGTAATTAGTGGGCAAATGTAACAAGGCTCTACATGGTCTATAGGGGGTCACCAAAACTTCAGACCTCAGATTGTATACAGAGCTGTCACCCAAAGAATTGAAATGCATTTTCTGCTTCAGTATGACCAAGACAATAGTTTGACTACGGTTTCAACAAAATCTGAGCACCTTTCTGCTCTCCAAGCCCCAAGAAATATTTGGAATTAGTCTCACCTTCCTTGTGCCATTTTACCATTGATCGAATAATTGCAGCTTTTGTAATATGTTTATAGATTTATCTTCTATCAGGCCAACTTTTACGCCAGATATCAATAAGAACAAAATGTTTGATTATATTTTGTAAGTGTTTGTACTTAGCACATTTCCCTTGTATATTTTTGGTATCTTTGTTTTATCTTGTACACAATTTAAATCCTTCCAATAATCGTATTTTGCATTTCTTTTCATCCAATGGTAACTTGTTTTGAAGAAATATTCTTTACACTTAGGTATTGTAGGGGCAGATATATCTACCAGAGTAAACGACGTATCATTAATTTACAAGTTCACAAGAATCCGCCTGCCATTTTCTGTGATATGGTTATTTTCTTATTTGCATTTAAAGTTTCATCAAAAAAACAAAATAAGACACCTTTACCTTGGATGTGCAGTACCAAAAATAATTCCCTTCCATTCTTTTCGTAACACCGTTCTAAAATCATTATCAAGGAAAGTATCTTGCCAAAAACAGAAATTGACTTTCTGGTTTTTCATCAGGTATACAGACTGGTCTTTTAACTTTTTTTTACTTCATATGACCGCGAACATTTAATGAAATGAAATAAACAGTTTATTTTAATGTTGTGGATTCATGAGATTTTTATTTTAGGTGGTACAGTAGTTTTAACTACTCTTTGACGAGAAATGAAATCAAGTTAATAAAATTGGAATTACGATAAAAATGACCATTACATATCAGAGAGAGGTTGACCGTCTTGCTCTTGATTTCTGCTCATCCGTTTCGACGTTTTGATTTTTTGCCTTCCTCTTTCAACAGTAGCCTTGTGGGTAGGCGGGGGGTTAATCGCGCTTAAGCTGAAAAGCTATGCGCGTCTTGGGAATCATGATCTGAACGACTCAGTTGTGGATGCAAACTTTTCAGATGCTTTACGAGAGGGGATCACGAGTGATTTCCAGCTTGCCTGGCCCGTTAAAATTTTTTAACACTCCTCTCGCCTCTGACTGTTGGTAGAGTGGTGGTGTGTCTCTACGAGGCTGGCTGATTTGAATGTCTGCGGACAATGGATGAAGAAAATTATTAATTTTTTTTATTGTTAAATGAAATTATTAATGAAGTAGATAAAACAATATCTACGACTCTATTGAGTTATGGCTGAAAACTATGGTCCCTCGGTGAACTACATTAGTGCTATTGCTTCGGGGCTTGCGCCCCTCGCAATAATAGCACTTAATGTAGTTCACTCGGGACCTGTTTTAACCAGAGCCTCTCATGTTAGTATATATTTGAGATATTGGCACCATGGTGGACCCGTGGGCGTGTGTTCTGCATCATGTGAGGTCACCGATGTTAGTGGTTGAGCAGCCTCGACCATGACAGTGTATGGCGCGGATTTTCAAAAACACGTTAATTTTCACTTCACAATTACCCATTAAACTGCAAATAACTGCATGCAAACAGTCAGAAGTGTCTCTCAGTTCCAATAATTTAGTTTTAATGCGACAAATATTAGTAAACTCACAATAGCAAGAATGTATCAGGCTCATACGTAAAGCATCGCATCGGAATGAGACACCAATTTCGACTTAATTTGGGACGCTCAGATTGGCATCGAGCTTATTACATTTAGCGCGATACGAAAAATTAATATTACATTGATGCAGCGACTGTGTGCCATAACCGTTAAAAAAACAGTGTACATGGTCGAATTAAAACGAAACGGCAAATCTTATCCACACCATACGATGCTCCCTATACCAATTTCACTGACGAATAACCCCCGCAGCCGCGCGCAAGTGGCTGTAAGCCTGCTTAAACTAATACGGGATCCGTCTGCGCTCATACAGTCCACGGTAAGGGATTTAGCGGGCTGAATATGTTTTCAGTATGTAGAATTATGGACCCATCTTTTTCACATGCGGGGACAATTGAAATTAATATAAAGAACAATATATAGATGTTGAATCTTAAAAAGGAATTTTATTATGGGAATAACGGCACCGATTGGGTTTATATTTTGCTCGGGGGGACCCATTCAGGTTAAAATGAGTACTATCCCTACATTGGAAAAAAAAACAAGCGATTATCGTCATCGTCGGTCGGTTTGTGAATCAGTAGGGAAAAGGTAAATTTTGTACTGTTTAGACATAATAAAGGTGTCTTTTGGAAAAAAAATAGCAATTGGGCATGGGGTCATGTACAGACCTTGATTTAACATAGTCGGATTTATACATATCGGTCGCCCCCGAAGAGCAAACTGATACAATGTAAAAATGAGAAAAAAAGCATATATAAGAGATTTATAAAATGGTAAATTGCAAACTAAAGCAGAGATTTCAAATGTCAAGTGGTTGGTCTAGGAATATAATTGGATAAAAATCGTAGACGATATGCAGTGTTGCCAACAAAAAAATCGGTTAGGCGCGGCATCGGAGGGCAAAAAGTAGTCCCCATTTTTCCATAACCATAGATTTCTATTGACAAAAATCGCTACTACCTGCTGCACCCGCCGAAAGTAGGCTTTTTAGAGCATTTTATATTAAAATATTATTTGTATTGTCTCAAACTACGTGGCTGAATTGACAAAACGCAGTTTTTTTAGAACACGCTTATTTCCATTTTGATATCAGTGTCCTTCTTTCTTCAATGTAATTTATTTTCTGGTTATCTCAGTCGTCATAGGTACGTATCATAATTTAAATAGAGTACGGCTGAAATTCGTGGCTTTTGCTAGATTGGTAAGTTTTGGACTACTGATGCAATGTTCTTATGCTACATTATTACTAACCTACTTCATACAAACTGAAACAAACGATATACATGTAACGATACTTAACTATCAGAAACACTAATGTAACGCTCGTTAAAGTTTTTCAAAAAAAAAAAAAAAATAGCTAATTTTCATTTTGGAATAAACGTTGTGCGATAAATAATAACCATTGTAACGTTATTTTGTAAACATGTACGGATAACTGAAATGATTTATGAGAAAGTGCCTCGAAACATTAAGGTTACATTACAAAAGTAAGTAAAGGTTAGTGGGTGTGTGCAGTACTTACGCTTTATTTGAAATGTCTTTTTTATTTTAATTACCAGCTGCCTATCAAATTAACAACGCTTTCTTATTACTTTTTTCTCCACTTCAAGAACCCGTTGTGAACCCTTAATCAATGGTAGTAGATCAGTGTCGTAATCTCACATCCAATGAGCGCCGCCAAGCCGATCCATCAAATCAGACCAACTCCCTAATTCCAAGTCAACCCAAATACACCCGATCTGAAAGCAACTCGCCTGAACCACTTAACTTATTGTGTTCTTACTCACTTTCTTATTTTTAAGTTACGCGGGCGTTGCCAGCGTATAATAACTTACTTTGCTCTTGCCGTTTCTTATTCCTTTTTCTCAACCCTGCCGAATCCGATTTGCAACCATAATCGCTTAGGCATCACTGGTCACTGGCTACAAGAAATTACTTTTCCCAGTATCTTTCCATTTACTTCTACCGAATAAGTGATTTTTAAGGTTTTTTCCTTAGGCTACGACGTAGCAGTAAATAATTGATATCTTCTGTGGAAAGTGCATCTTCCAAATCATTGGCTGTGCCAGCAGCTTGTCCCCCATATTTGAATAGGCTTTGGATCCCCTATCATTTGAAAGTGACACAAACCCCTCCAAAACAACAAGTCATCCTTACTCTTTCTGGCAATTCCTTTGTTGAATTCTTGTTTTTGAACAGAAGATGAACTTTTGACCATCAAAGTAACTGCACACTTTGACTCCCTTTTGGCTCCCTCCTTTTTGGGCGGGTAACCATGGCAGGCTTCCAACACCGTGACTTTTGTATGTATGGCCTTTTTAAATGATGGCAAGTGAACTGTGATTTGTGTCCCCATTCATGCTTTGTTAGCACCATACTTTCTTTGCTCCCCGTTTCTTGGGAACCTGATTTTGTTAGAACCTGAATTATTGTTGTATTTGTTGTTCCTAGTAAATTCTTGGCTAGGCCTATTACTATTATAATCCAATTATGTGTCCAAGCATAACATCTGCCTTTAGGCTGCTTCTAGCATACCTCAATTTTGTTTTTCATCCAGATGTGTTTTTGATATCGTGATGTAGACAGCCTGTTTTAACTCTTCAACTAACTTCAATCCCTCAGTTGACCAAAATGTTGCCCGCCTTCTTTTAAGAAAAGAGCCGATCAACATTTGGGTTTCCTTTACACGGCCAAATTCTATATGGGTCTGGTCTCCGTTTTCGACAGACCTGAATTTATGTCTATATGTTGCTGGCACCAAATCATATGCTTTAGAGCACTGTCTGCTAACTTCACATAATCACTGGCATCTGTCTAATGACATTGCCGACTTTTCTCGGGCTTTTCCAATGAAACTGAATTTCTGAACCAGGCGCATATTTTTCGCCGCATCAAAATCAGTTTTGCATGGAAGAGTCTGACGAGCTATCCTGTTGTTTCATTTTTCCAACGTTAATGACTTCAAACCTCCCTTTTTTTCGTATCCATTTGGCATGTGCAATTCCATCTCTTTTTTGTCTCTTTCATTTGCATTAAGAATTTGTCCCTTTTGTGTTCTGTGCCATTTCCCTATTTTTTTTGCATTTGCCTGTTTTCTTCTTTTCCCAACTCAATTTCCAATTTTTCTTTTTTTTTTTTTTTTTCCAATTGCAATTGCTACTCTTTCTTTTCTTTTTGTTGCTATTCAAGCTCTTTTAATTTGACGGCACCACTCGTGCCCTGTTCCAGAACCTCTCTATCCTATCCAAAATGAACTATTCCAAACATCTTCCTGGACTAATTTTTCAATTAAACTTTTTGATGACTTGCTTTCTCTCATAAATGTTTTGCCTCAAGTCCAATCGTGGTTTAGGTTTCATTAACTTAGCTTTCTCAGCTCATCAAACAATAATTCCTCCCAAGTTATTTGCCCCATTAGTCAGAGAGAACGTTCATGTGACCATACAGTTGAGTATGGACAGCGATTGTTTTGCTGAAAATGATAGTTTTTTTTAAAATGTATAAACCTAATTTGGGTCACAGGTGCCACTGGGCATCCTTGAGCAGTTTGAGAATCCAATATGGCGTCGCCATAAATTATAATTATCTATTCACCCTATATTATCAAACTATTGATTTACTAGGTAAACCTAGAGTAGCCAATGAACCAGTGTATGGCACTTGTACATTTAAGTCCTACTTCAATTCAAAATGGAAGCCGAATCCAATAATTTTAAAATATGCCCTATAACAGCAAATATCTGCGATAAAAATAGAACGTGAAGTACTACTTATGTTATGTTTGTTAGACAAATAAATGTATTTCTGTTACATTTTAAAATTGTACATGACGTCAATCAATCTGACAGCCAAAAACGTGAACATCTTCAAAAATCTTGACCAATTTATAGTATTACAGCCTTCAATCGAAATCAATGTGTCAATGACTTAGAAATGTACCGTTGATCCTAACCAATGTACAACATACATTTCAATTTGTTTTTAAATGCGCCAAACCAAATCAAATAAACAATATGGCTGCCTAAAGTTGTCAAAATACCATAGGAATTACATGATTTCAATATATGGCAATCAATATATAATCTAACACATTTTTATTTATCGCGGATAACATGGTTTCACTTGGTTATGATCATAGGTAAAATTCTAATTGTTTCCATTGACACCACTAATTTATACTTAAAGGTTAATATTTAGAAATTTTGTTTTTTGAAGATATTCACGTTTTTGGCTCCCATATTGATGACTATGTTACAGCGTTAAAAGTATCAGAATACATTTATGTGTCTAACAAACCAGAATCAAGTACTTCAGGTTTTTTTTTTATCGCAGGTTTTGCTGTTATAGGGCAAATTTTAAATGGATTGAGATTTGGCTTCCCATTTTGTGACTTAGGAGTATGATCGATGTTACCAAGGGCCATGACTTGGTCATTGGGTTTCCTATATTATATCTAGTAACGCCATTTAGTTTGATAATAAGGGTTGACTAGCTTACTATCATTTATGGCGACGCTATTTGGATTCTCAAAAATGCTCAAGGATGCCCAGTGGCACCCGGACAGATTCTTATTCTACACTAAGATATGGTACCACATCTCCGGGTTGTAGCCCTCGGGTCTACAACCCGGAGATGTGGTCACTAGTATACAACAAGAACCAACAATAGAACGGGTGACAAGGGAGCGGACAACCAACAAAAAATAAGAAGTTCTACAAATGAAATATGTTCCATTACCGATATAACAGGGATTAATAACGGATTGTTACCCAAAATTTTACTCTTTTATGAAACGACCTACTGCCAAAGAAAATCGGCATTAAAATTTTAAATCCTGGTCAGATATTTAAATTGCCTGTGTTACAAAAAACTGGTGTGGCCAATACCATGTGCATTGTACTTCGGAAAAAAGTCGGTATTTTTTGTATTATAACATTGGGAAAATGTCACCGGACATTCAGCCACATAATTGTGAATATCTTTCACAACCGCATACCGTAGTTGTGCGCGTATTAATACACTAAGTGTACGGGCCGGTACGGCAAGATTGACTCGTTTCTGATCTTCGACGTCATATCCAAACAATAATTTAAAAGCACAGGTTTGATCATCTTACAAATCTCCGCTTGAGACTTGGTTACTTGGTTACTTGGTAAGTTGATCATTATTGCAGCTCGTGAGCTAAACTAGGATGATCAAGTGCGGAAAATGCGTCTCAGCCACAAGTGAAATTGCCAAGTAAAAAGTAGATGCAGATGCAAAATAAAAATGGAAGGCAAATCTCAACAAAAAGCCAAAAACCAAACAAATTGTGCACATATACAGGAGGCAGGAATGGTTTACATCAATTTGCTGCCAGACGGAGGAAGCATAGCTCTGATGGTCTGGTAGGCTGATTCTCTAAAGCCCGAGGGCAAGTAGTAGAAGAAATGGTGACCACTTGAGCTGGAAGGTATTTTCAAAAACACGTATGCGACCTTGGGTAAGTAGGCAAACTTGTAGGATCTGTAGTTGTTGTTGGGATCTGGCTACTTAGTGATGATATTTCTTGAAATGTATTGTAGTGGAACAACACAGGTGGGAAACGATATTGACAAGTTGTTGGTGATTTTGAAGAACAATACTTGTTGTGCCAGAAGACATCTTACATGAAGAGACTCCAATCCAAGTTGGTTTGAATTGGTGGATGGAAAACGGGTTCGTCCTGCGATAATCAGCAAAACAAAATCGGGCTATGCTCTCTGAACTTGCTCGAGCTTGTCCACTAAAGTGTTGTGCGGTGGGTTCCACGTTCTGAGCAATATTCGAGGCCGGACGAAAACGAGGAGGACTCAAGGCCTTCTGGCTTGACGTTCTTTTGAACAAGGAGTTAATGTTCTGAGTAAGAGAGGCCCAAGGTGCGGTTAGAATTTTTTGATGAGTGTTGACAAGGAGTGTTCCAGCGGAGATCACTTGCCAATGGATATTGCCAAGATAATTGTGCTGATCAACAATAGCAAGCTACTGGCCAAGTATGGTGATGGGAAGAGACTCGGCGAACCTTTTTGCGTGAATTGAAGGACAGCACATTTTTGATGTGGTTGGATTCCATCAGCCAATCCTCGGCCAGGGTCTGCAGGTCTTTTTGCAGAATTTGGGTGATCTTCTTGGGTTTTTATTTAACTATAGATGATGCTGTCGTCAGCAAAAGCAAATAAGCGGATTTGAGAGTGGCTTGTGTCTTGTATGTCGCGGATAACAATAAGGAATAGTGCGGGCCCAAAAACCGATCCCGGTGGTACGTCTGATGTTACATTCCCCCAGTGAGAGTGTCTGCAATTAACAGACACTGCCTGTTGGCGAGAAGAGAGAAAGCCGTGATCTCCAGCGGAGTGTTGACCTTCTAATCCCGTAAAAATCCAAATTGGCGGATTAAGAGCTGATGGGAAACCTTATCGAACGCCCCAGAGAACCTAACAAGATCACGTCGGTCTGTCCAAGATGTTCAAGTGTGGTGGCCCAGTCATGGATGGAAGTCAAAAGCTGGGTAAACTGTTGAAAGTCGTTCTCTGAAGCAATGCTGCGAGTAAAGGAGGATGTTATGCTGGCTCAGATGTTTTACATGGCTCAAAATAATATGCTCCAGCTTCTTACAGCATAGGACGGCAGCGGAGAGATTGGGCGATAGTTAGCAGGAATCTGATTTGGCACCTTTCTTAAATATAGCTGTTACAATGGCTTTGTCTCCACTGGGCCTGTACTTCTCCTGTGTTGATAGATTGCTGATAAAAGAAATTCAGGGCAAGGAGCGGAGTCTCAACAGCAACAGACTTGAGTAGTAATCTGGGGGAATCTCATCGGGGCCGCTGGCCTTTGATGGTTTGAGGCGCTTCTGCAGTGGATTAAGAAACCTATGATGGATTAACAGATGAGTAATGTCGGTATGCGGAGATGTTCCCTTGATGTATGGATTGGTTGTGGAAGGATTGAAGACAGGCTCAAAGTGTTTGTTTAGGGCCTGGGCTTATCATTAATCCGTTGTACATAGGTTTGGTCTGAGTACGTAGTGCTGGAATCCCTAGGTTCTCAGTTCGCTTGAGTTTAACATATGACCAGAATCTTTTCGGTCTCTCCGTCAAGCTTACTCCAATCACCTCATTTAGTGGGCCTGTTTGGATGTATTTAGAAAAACTAGGCTGTTTCTATATTGTCTGAAGTATGCAAGTTGGAGGATGGAGTTAGACATTCTTGCAAGACAGTATAGACGATCACGATTCCTCATTTTCCCTTTTATTAGACTGGTTATCCATGGCAGGGTGTCTTTTGCCACTTTAAGCTTGGAGCGTGGAACATATTGCGCCATGTGGAGGACTTTGGGGTTTTATCGCGGATGATTGCCAGTTTCATCCACAGAATTTTAAGTAGGATCGTTGAGATGGAAAATAAGTACTGAACTCATGTGTGTCAGTCGCAGTTGGTCCAATTATTTGCTTTATCAAATTTGTAAAACCTGTGTACGGCAGTTTGTTTGGGGGTTTGGGTTTCATGTTTATATTAACGAGCACGATGTCATGATTGATATGGCCAGCGTTTCACATCAACATTGTCAAACAAGTTGGAGGGCATGAGGTGACAACCAAATCAAGCACGCATTGGAGACTGACGTGTGATTTTTGTTTGGAGTTGAATAAAAGCGGAACGCAGAAGAGAGGTAGAGGGAATGGAGTGGGATAGAACAGGGTTGAGACGGAGGTGTGTAGAAGGCAGGAAGCCTTCTCCAATACTTCCTGCCCCCAAGCCCTACCCTATCCCTCCCCTCTCACTCCCCTCACGATCGCCCGCAATCGTTTGTTATCTACCCCATCTTCCTCTGTCCTGCTTCTTCGCTCCCCCCCGCCCATCGTCTCCTCCAACCAAATTTTATTTATCGTCGTTCCTCAGCCCCCTCCACTCCTCTCCGCCCTCGACCTCCTCCTCTATCACTGTCTTTCTTCTTCGCATACCCCTTCCCTTCTTCCCCCACTTGTCCTCCTCTAATTTTCCGCGCTTCATCTTTCCTTCTCCTCTCATTCCCCCTCTTACTAGCCCGCCGATCTTCTTCCCTCTATTACCTCCTTGCCCTCCTCCCTCCAACAAGCCTCTGATCCCTTGTTTTTAAACTAAATTGACCCCACTCTCCCCGCTTCCACCCACCCTCTTCCTTGGTAACACCTCACGATCGGCACTAGACACCCCTCCCTCACCGCCTTTTGTTCTCTCATTGTTCCCATCCCCCGGGCCGCCCTATTTCTCCTTTCCACAAAAAGTTCAAAAAAAAAAAATTAATGGAATGAACAGATGCTGTTTTGAGCGATTTTGTGGTAGACCATGAGGACCAATCACAAGTCGGCTAAGTTATAATCCCCCACCTATAACAATATTAGGATGCGCACGACTGTGCTTACTCCAAAAGCATGGAGACCTGATTTATAGCCTCTCAAGGGCCGGTACTATTACTGAGATAGCACTGGGCTCCATAAAGATTGCAATAAACAAGGGCTTGGAACCAGCAAATTGAAGGACTGGGCCATATGATTTCACATCCAGTATCCAAATGGCAAGTCAAGAGATATTAGGCTTATTCTTTTGTTGATTCCCCCCGTTGTGAGTCCTATATTTGCGGAAAAAACAGGTTGAAATTATCGGGAAACAATGCGTTAAGTTGCATAGTGCCTTCAATTTTTGACTCACAGCCAAAGTTATGTCAGGTTTAGGCTCCTCAATAACTGCCTGAAAGGCAGCTTGATTAGCTGTACCCTTCAGGACTGTTGCAGTTAATAACCATCCCTTGATTGCCAGTTTTGCAGATTGTTTGGTGGGGGTAAGCAAAACGGTTTTTAAAACTGTGGCTTGTGGGGGTAGAAGTTCGTTTAGAAGTTTGTGGCTGTGTTGGAATCAGAATTAAGGATTACTGAAGATGACAAAAACAGAGAAATGAGTTTGACGAATCAATGGAAGCTGTGGCAAACAAGGTAATGCTAAAAAATTTGGACACCCACATGATAACATATCCAAGAGGAAAGAGTGGATTTTCACAAGATTTGATAATTTGAGGAGATATGCACAGCAACTAGTTGTGGCAACCAAAAATTGCAAGAATCACAAAGGAGGGAACTTAGCATCTTTCATGCGACCCTCATTGTACATATTACCTACGATGAAGAACGCACCGGTTCCAGAAGTTTTACGATATTTTTCGACATGCAATGGATTCAAAAGAAATGTAGTGGGACAAATGAATGGCTGAAAGTCTACTACTACCTGTGGAGGACTGCAGTTTTGAAGGGTAAGTGCTTCCTTACATGGACTTTCATTACACCAAAATTTGATCGGTCATTGTTTCAACATGCCTGTATAGCTTCGTAAGTACCATACTTTCGCCCACTATACACACCCTAATATATCATTTTCAGCAACAAAAAAAATGTGTCCATACTCAACTTTACGGTCAGGCCATAACTTGGACCATATCTCTCCGACTAAATGAACTCTTTTGGCTGTACTCTACCACCCAATATTATACTACTATACTTTAACCAAACTATACAGTGTACATGTAATAAACACACAAGATTTTGTATGCCAAAATTTTCGCAATGTTTACAATATTCATGATATTATCACCACATTTTAAGGTGTATATTATGAATAATAAGGCTCAAATTTATCTCAATTTAATTCCCGATGACGAGCCCCCACTTTCTGTTATGACGTCTCGTGGCCAGAAAAGGTCAGAAATACCTTTCGAACACAAACAAATGCGCCTCGTGCACCAATGATCTAAATTTTATATAATAACACAGATTTAATGATTTTAATCAGACTGGTTCAAGAATTTGGTATGTCTAAAACACAATTACATGTATTACACTTAAAGATTTTACATTAGATGCTTAAGGTTTGAAGTCCTCCAATGTCCAGGGCTAAAAGAAGCGTTGCAGTTCAACAATGATATGTCCTCGCAGCGAAGACTCCTCCAAAATGACAGCATACAAAATATAAATCCACAGGAAATATTCCATGGGAATCTTCTCAGTCGTGAAGATAACTTTTGTCCAGCAGGTCAAGATGACAAGGTTCAATAGTTCCTCGGGTAGTTCCTCGACGACACTATTATTCTGCAATACAATCCAGGTATTCTACCACCATCAGTCTGCCGCTAATGTCCACATTTAGGACCACAAACTGGAATCCCTTTTTGATTCCAAAAACTGAAGCTCTTTTGGCTTAAGACGACAGCAGACAGTTCGGCTTTCAAGCTCCGGTGGCATTCAACATATAAAAAATCCTGGCACTATGTGATGCACAAATCTACCATTATTGCAGATCAAGACTAGCTATAACTATACTGTATAGCTACTGGTTACTACTGCTGGCAAAGTTGTTATTCTCCAATCTCTCCTTATATAAGGATTTCACAACTCGTATTTCCCAATTCTTGAAATAGATGTTACCACATCATCATGCATAAACATAACCTTGCACTGTCCAATTGGATTTCACATAAATTACATCATCTACTTTGCATCATCTTACATTAATAACACAGGAAACTACCTAATTTTGCAATCTGTTTTGATCTCAAAGCAAAAAGAAGTTCTCATTTTCTAAATTTACATCTTGGGAATTCCCATTCATCTCTTGCACCAATTGATTCTAGTTGGGTAAAACAACAGGTGCGTGAGCTCAGCATAGCACTAGGGGAATTTTCTCTTTTCCACCATAAACAAAGTACTTTTCCTGTGAGAAATCTTTTCTCAAATAAAATTGAGAAATACAATAATATTTTTAATCAACAAAATGGAGGCTAATATAACAATATGCCAGTCCCCTGTACATTTAAATCTTGTTTGCTAAGTATATTTCGTGGGTGAATGCAACAAAGTCTATCAACATTTTCAAGATTTTACAGCAGAAGCATTTTTGTGTTTCTTTCGACAGTGAGTTTTAGAATGAAAATTACACAGTATGAAATGTATTTTTTTAAATATATTGTATTTCCCACTTAAGTCCACTAGTAAAGAAGTAATAAGATAATTAAGGTGGTGTAATTACACATCATTTTTTCCTTTGGAGAACAATAAAGTCGTAACTAACAGTTACGACATTGTTGCACTCAACCGACAATCCATTTGAGTGAAACAAAGTCTTTATCTTTACACCTAATTAGACAATAATAACTACAATAAATTGAGCTTTATTGACATATATATAAATTGTACACATTCACTTACTTTGTACAGGAGGAGATTTGTGAGGATACAAAGTTCTCTCAATGGCATGGATCGGTTTAGAACAACCTACCGATGTGACGTTTAGAAGGTTTATCGGACAAACAACTACAAAAGCAAAAAACGCAAACCTTTGTTTTTATCTGCTATCGTAATCGTCCCATAGAAAACCAACTTTTCAATTGAGGTCAATTTTACATTTTAGCCTATTTTCAACTTGACCTCACATGACCTTTGAACTCGGACAGACCTTGGACCTATCAACAATGAGGGATCCCATGGTGCCACCTTTGACACAAGTTTAGTTCCAATTGATACTTCAAAACTTTTATTGAGGTCAATTTTAAAAAACTAACATTTTAGTGACACACACACATCCACACCACATACATCCACACATACACACGCACAACGGATTGCTAAGTGGTCCTCCAGCT
>JAMKCH010020611.1:0-70006 GCA_023653785.1 Ophioderma brevispina | reverse complement strand
TTTCCCAGCTGCACACATTTAGGCAACTTGCAGTAAGTACTATTTTAGGGCCCTTAAATCAAGTGTTTGCATCACATTTCGACTGGTTTGCAAACATTTATTGTCAAAATGAAAAAAATTGGTTTTATACTCATTCTTACGATGACTACCATAGCACATAATTTTTTTGTTTTAAATCAATCACATCTGACAGACATGTAAATGATCATCTTATTCTTGGATTCTTGGATTTTTTGTTTTGACAACATCGGAGCCCCTTCCGATCAAAAGTTATGGTCGAAAATGTCGCCTCAGGACTTGAAATATCGCAGTCTTGTGGAAACAATAAAAATACATAGAATAACACAGACATTTCATCGCGAGGCGACATTTTCGCCATAACTTTTGAACGGAAGCCCGATTGTTTTCAAACAAAAAGCAAAAGAAAGGTATGCTGTAGTTTTCTCCTTACTTTTATTAATTTAAATGTTCATTTTTAGCTCCCTCCACCCCCATATTCCCCCTTAAGTGGCGTGTGAAGTCAGGGATTCAAAGGAACTGTTTTTTGCCGTATTCTTCTTAATTGTTGATCCAACATATATAAAGTTACATATTTGAGAAAATGAAATGACTCAAGAATCAAATATGAATACTATTTTTCACCCCAAGTAACGTATTTTTTTGAGAAAATCATAAAAAATGGAGATTTTCCCCACTCATTTTTTTTTGGTTCCCTATAAAAAAATATAGAAATGTTATAAAAATGTGCCTTGTTTCGTATTTTTGTATTACAGAGTCATAGTTCTCGGGTCGGTATTGTTCCCCTTTTTTTTCAATCTGCCTATTTATTCAAATTATTTGCCAAAAAAAGCCAAAAACCGCGTGTTTTCAATTGGAACAACGCCAGAGTGTTTCAAAGTTGACATAAAATCACGTTTTTAAACCAAAATGAAAAACTAAAAAAACCGGACCCTAAGATTGTGATATGCTCTATACGATGCTTTCATTTCCTTACACCTGTGGCTGATTGATTTCGAGTACCTGGAACCGAAAATCACAATTATCGCCGAAAGTGAAACAAGAGACAATCGCGCCATTTGGTCCAAATATTGTCCCCATTTCGCTACAACAAATATAGCCTTCTCCAACCACATCTTTCATTCTCTGGGATTCTTCCCACTGCCTTCTGCAACACGTCAAATTGCTTCATCTGGATACTTGATCAAAATTCAACAATTTATGAGGCTTCAAATGTGAATTTAAATCCCATTCTGTTTGCAAAAGCACCTCACGTGGGCACCCATTTATAATTGCATACAAGTTATCATGAGGTGTGCGTCATATCGAATCGATGCATCAAGGCGTTTCTGATGCGCTCATTACATTTCGCGGGCCGAATAGCACAGGCGAGTATTGCGTAATACGCGAATTACCCGCCCTTGTGCAGTGCACCTCTGTGATTGTTCTTGGCAAAAAATGCGTAACATAGTAAAGTAAAATGAACAAAATATGAGGAAAAATATATATATATAGATTCTGTTAAAGTATAATGGAAAAGAAAATGTTATATTGCCGTTAAACTGAAAAAACTAAAAAAAAAACTGGCCATTTGACTAAGTTCCTGATTTCACAGCCAACACTTAATTGAGATAATATCATTGCACATACACAACTTATTATAATTTAGAAGCAATTATACTAGAAGAAAGTACAATTTGCGCAGTTTGTTTTCACTTGATTCGCGATTCCCTGGGCTTTCCCTTTGTTTTTACCGTGATGTGACGTCAACCCGCTCCGGCTTGAGTCCTGACGTTTGAGTCGGCGTAACATTCTATCCCAGGGAGTACTACCGTTCAGAATTAAACAAATATTTTTGGAAATCACACTTTTTTGGGATATCTTAGTTAGTGAACCATACAAAAAATGAGAAAAATTATTGCTATTGCCTGCAAGCTGCACGCACAACTTCGATGACTCCAGTTCCAGGCTTTAGCATCAGCATGATGATCTAGGCAGGCCTCCGACTTCACAACTTTAACGCACTTTTTTAAAAAAAAAAAATACTTAAAAGTGGATTAGCAGCGATTTGCTAATCCGAAACATAGAAAAATCATCAAAATATCATTTATGTTTGTATTTTGTTACTGGCATGGAATGCAAACATAACTGCAAGTGGTTGGCTTGAAATCTGTGTATTAAAAACGAGGCAGTACTTTTTTATCTGATTCTTTTAATTTCTCATCTTGCCGTAGCAAAATTCCGACTGAGATCAAAAAAGCCTTTTTTTTTCCCCCCCTTCGGTGAATATCCCCAGATTTAAGCGTGATATTGTTGCACATGATCACTACAGTTGACCTCAACCAAAACATTATTGATCTTTGTGGTTTACACGAGCACAGAATAACCAATCACGTTATTTGTAGATTTTGCGATGTCCTCGCTGTAATGTTTATTTGCGGGATAAGGGAATGACAAATTTCCTCACATACATCATTTTTTCAACTATTTGTGTTTGTTTCTACATTAAAGCAGTTGTATAAGGAATTGTACACCCTTATCCCTGATATTAACTTAAAACAATGCTTTCCACATTTTTCGATTCTCTCGCATATCGCTGCTATAATCCCTTTAACCGCTTGTTGACGAACTTGAGCTAGCAGACTATGTCCTACTCTAGGCTATGAGTCTAGGGTATGATGACTCCATGCAGTTTATTCCGTTGAGGCGGCCGAATGCATAGGGTGGTGGCACAATACCAAATTCTTTCCGCGACTGGTCTTTAATCCAAACACTCTGCAAGGAATCGAACTAAGCTGATTTTGTTCAATTTTTTGGCAGGGGTTTTTGCACTGGCACAGGCATTTTGCACGCGGCATCAGGCCATTCTCCCAGCGGGCCTTTGGCCGGCAACGATTCGGAATTTCAAACATAATTTTTCTATATATGAACCTCTCTGTCCACCTCAGTCCCCTCATTCCATGCTCATGCGAATTTGTATCGGATCGAAAATGTGTGTAACATGCTGAATCAGGTATAAAAATTAAACACTAAATTAATTAAATTTACCGCAATTTATTTAATAATAAAGCTTAAAATTGACACAACTCATGAAATAAATAAAAATATACAGATACTTTATACCTATGAATAGGAGGCCGGCTCTCGTGTAGTAAGCACGTAGGAAAACATATCGTCGGCCGTACTGAGTGGGCGCACAACACTAAAAGTCACTCCACGTTTGGGGGATGGTAGGTAGTTCCGGTAAAATGACAAAACATGTTTTTTTGAGATATTGGCAGTCCTTTGAGGACCGGTTCCTAGTGCGGGTGTTATATTATAATAACAGTGGAAGATGTATAGGCTTGACCATCGCTGAGATTATCACAAATTTGGAAATTCGAATTCGGTGTAGACACTAGGAGGCCCCTCGACTCTCCGGCCCTGGTCGTAAAGCGGCTATGAGGCGTACAACGTCGGCTCAAATAGTGTGGCGCTGTTCATTGCCCTTTTTCTTAAAATCTCTACTAGAATGATATCAAAAAATGAAACTTTATTGAAGTTTTGTTGTGATCTATGGGAAATGAATTCATATATTCAAATCTTGTCACGCGGGGTGCAAATCATCGGGCGCGATGTGGTATTTTTACGTGTATTCAATGGACGATTATTTAGTGGGTGGTGCGCCTTCTAAACCTCATACGGCGTGGATTTTTGCGATTTCGAGTCTGCAAAGACCTCAGAGTGTGTTAATTTTTTTGAGATGTTACATGAGAAGATCTATATTTGACCAATCGCATTTGAACAACTCCCATTTTTAACGATTTAACAAAGGAAATCGCTTGAAGAAAGGTGCTCATGAAATGGGTCGATTTATGCCGTGTTTTCGCTATGGACTGCAATTTGTCTCAAATCCTGATTGAGATCTGATTTGTTGATAGCTCGCGAAATCAAAGAAGTACTTTGCAATTCAATGTAATGGCGTGGTGTGTGTTTATGACTATACAGGCTAATGAATAGCTCTTATCAAGTCCATCCTTTGTTTCTTCTTGTTTCAAGGGGAAGCGAGATGTCAAAACCGCGTTTCCCTTCATTTAATGACCAAAAAGCGTGCTGAAGTTTTTAACATGGTAATTTAAATAGCCTCCCCCAAATCCCTAGAGTAATTTTCACAAGAAGAAAACAACATTGTAGGTTTCTTGACTTTATATGAAATATGTTACGAAGAAAGAAGTAGAAAAAAGAGCTCATCAAAGATGCGAATTACTATTTCCCCACCCTACCCCTGATTATTGCACGGCAATCCTGTCTTTCACGCGCTATAGTGACCTCCGTATGCGGGGGGGGGGGGGTGTCAGTGAAATAAATATATCCATTACTTAAGTGATGTGTTCGATGATTATTTAACATTTCTGAAGATAATTCAAAGATGCTTGAATCTCACAACTCATACTTAGTTCCACAAAAACGTGTTTTTAAAACAGCTGTATTATCTTTGGTAAACTCAGTAAAAGCGCCAAAATGCACAAAATGGGATATTTTAGAATATATATCCAATTTACTTGAGAGCCCCATAACTCCTGTTTCATTGTCGTTGAGAAGTCAAACAATGACACTTTCTAAAAAGTCCATTATTTTGGTGTCCCCCCCCAAAAATCAAGAAAAATCACAAAACAAGTTTTCAAGTGTGGTGCGAAGGGCGCAACAACACTAAATCACATCCACGTTTGGGGGAATGGTAAGTTAGTTCCGCGGGTAAATGACAAAACCGTTTGAGTTTTTTGCAGTCCTTTGGGGACCGTTTTTCCTAGTGAGGGTGGTTATATTATAAAAAAGTGAAAGATAAGAGCTTGACCATCGCTTAGATTATCACAAAATTTGGAATTCGATTCTGTGTAGAACTAGGCCCTCGACTTCCCGGCCCTGGTCGAAAGCGGCTATGAGGCTACAAGTCGGCTCAAAATAGTGGTGGCGCTGTTCATATTGCCCTTTTCTTAAAATCTCTAACTATAATGATCTCAAAAAATGAAACTTATTCGAAAGTTTTAAGTTGTGATCTATTAGGTAATGAATTCATATATTCAAAATATTGTCACGCGGGGTGCAATCAGCGGCGCGATGTGGTATTTTACGTTAGTTTCATGGACTCGATTATTTAGTGGGGTGTGTGCGGCCCTGAGTTATGGAATTTGGTGAGGAAATGCCTACTTTTAGCGAGTAAAATTGCACCGGTTGTATTTAATTTAATTCAAACAATCCTAACCGCTGCGATGGAGAGTTGTTCTCTTGCTAATGTTGTCTTTAAAACTGTAATTTTTTTTTTTGTTTTTTTTGATCGGGGCAAAAATGAAGTGTTTTTCTCTCCAGTCATGCCAGTGGCAAATCGTCACGGGGGGGTTTGCAAAGTGGGAGACTTTGCAACATTTTGATGTTTCACTAGCATTTTTGTGCCTCTTTTTATTGCATTAGATTTTTTATTTTGTTTCAATTGAGTATGTTCTAACAAGTACAAACACATTATCATTAAGCATGACATCAGAATCCCACACCTATTGTAATTTTAAGAATTAAATATGGTTGCTGATGGTCTTATTTCTTTAGAAAAAAAAAACGCAGAAATTTATGTTGCAATCGGTAAGGCACTTTTAAAGTCTGATAAAATTGTCCTCGTTTAATCATGCATAGAGTAAATTACAAACTGTACAGCATAAAAGTTGTTATCCTACATACATAATGGATGTTTTCAATACAGGAAAATATCATTGCACACAAGTTGATGTTTTTGACTTGTAGACTGATTCCTTACATGTTCACTGTACTGTACCGTGCAAAGATTGAAATATCGCTGCTGTGGAAAAAAAATTACAGTGAAAATAATATCAATTTTAGGTGTGTGTGGTGAGTGAATTTATTCTAAGTCCAAATAGGTTATATTTTAAATACATCTAGTGAAGTGAAAATATTCTAAGAAGTTCCAAATAGGTATATTTTAGATACACTAGCAATAGAAACATATTCTAGTCCAAATAGGTGTATATTTTTAGATCATTAGTGCAGGAGAAAAATATTCTCATCCAAATAGGTATATTTTAGATACATCTAATGCAGAAGAAATATTCTTATGTCCAAATAGTATATGTTTAGATCCATCTAGTGAAGTGAAAAAATTCTCGTCCAAATAGGATAATTTAGATCAATGATGTACAATTACACTCAGCCAAAAGTGAGTAGATACAAATTAGATACCAGATCAGAATGTACCTAAAATATACCTTTTGAATATTAGATACATATTGATACATCTTAGGTACAAAATAGGTACACTAGAGTGTACCTACATTTTGCCGGGGCGGCCGTGTATAGACAACGGGGTTGCCGGCCATAGAAACTTTGGACATGATTGCGGAGTTGACTGATAAATAAATGAATCGACGATGTACATAAAATAAAAACATTATAAGTTGATGTGGATTGGATCCAATTTAGAGGATATAACGATTTGGTGATCGAGTATGAAATGAGATGAAGCATACTTATCATTATTGGCCTACTGCGATCATAGTATGATTATTATACTGAAAAAACATACCATACACACCAGAATGCATTTTCAACAATGTTGTTAACATTGAAACGTTCTGAGAACGTTGCGGTTTCGCCGTCCAGTTGGTTGTTAGTTGGTTTTAATGAAACGTTTCTGCGAACGTCGTAGTTTCGTCTTAATGAGATTCATATTTTTTGGTGATTATCAAGTAGTAATCCGTTCCCAAACGACATTCGAATAACCATTTGTAATCCGAATGTACAGTCACCGTTTTAGAAACGTGTTTTACAAACGTTTCTCAAAGCCGGACCAAGTAAACCTATTGGGAACGTTTCAAACGTTTTTTGTATACGTTTCGTGTAGCTGGTAAAAGGCTTGTTTACTTCATAAAGATCCGCACGTGTACAGATGACCATTTGCTTGAATATTTTTTATCATGAACTATTTTAAATCTACACAATCTAATCCATTCGGGCCAAACTAACTATAACGAATATACAAAATAATTTGCATTGCAGTATATGGGGTTAGCTCAGAGTGGGTTAGCTATCATGAAAAGACTAAATACTAGGACTTTTTTAAATAAATCGCACAAGCTGGGAGTTATTGACTTATGAATATGCACTTGGGCTTTCATAGCTGAGTACTGTACAATTTTGTTTTAAAGGTGCAACGAGAGATTTCACATAACAGGTGTCCCTAAAATGTGAAAAAATCTAATTTTTGCACTATTAAGCTTTCTATCAGAAATGTCCCCATGTGAACGGATTAAGCTAAAATATATTCTTTGGTACAAAAATTGTCAATTTTCTAATTTCGTATAGGCAGCAAATACAAAATTCAGCCTATTTTTTATATGGAATTAACAATGAAAATGCATTTTGTTTTGCACCTTTCAAGGCATTTCTGTAACCAAAGAACAAGGTAAGGAAATCTATTGGGGGGCTTATCTATATGAACTCACACATATGACCAATAATGGGGGCCGCCCTGGGTGCCCCAAAATCTTATTGTTTGCACCTTTAAGAATACCTAACAAAATGGGTGCAATCATTTGCGCACAAGAAGTTGTAGCTTACATTATAACATTGATTATTACAGGTTACTCTACTTGCCTTTTGCCACTATTGAATGGCCTTGTTTGACCTTGGTCTATGTACCTTGTCTACCTTGGTGATACACCACCCTGTGAGAGTGGGTCTTTCAGGGACATTACTATAATTATTAAGCATGATAATTACCAGATTACAGATGTATGTTTGAATAAGTGGCTGGTCAGTCTGCACTTATCAAATCTCTGGACTCATTTTTTAGATCTATTTTATTTTGGCAATACCATACTTGACAGTTTAACTGTGAATACAAATTTTATTTATTTATTTATTTGATATACAACCTTTACACAACGGTGGGCCACACCCATTTGGTGTGCCTCCTAACAACAAAGTACCATGTCAGACAATGTGATTACAGAAATAAAAACATGATATAAAACTACAACAAACGAAAAAATGTATAAGAGCAAATAAAAAGGTTTCGGTCTCATTGGTGCGTTTTTCAAAAATGTGTGTATGACAATGTGGTGTCCCAAATCTGAGACGAAATACCTAACAGAGATCGAATCACAAGTAATAATCTATGGATGTTTGCGCGGGAGCGTCTGGTACGATCTGCAATCATTTGTACCGACCGGTAATCAATTGTAACCCTGTGTGTAACCAAAAATGGGCCTATGTAACCATTTCTATTCTCCTTGTACAGATCCACATCATGACCTTCTGAATTCTAGAGTTCTTATCTATTTATGCTTGTGGTAGTGGGTAGTAGTAACGCTGTCTCATGTCACTACGCTTGTTTGTCAGTAGTAACTTATCATATCACTTTCACTTTGACAGAGGCATTATTGATTTCACCTGTCAGTAAATTGCATAGTTGGAGTGGGAGATATTTCACTTGGTTACAAACAGTCACGTTGGTTACAAACGTTTCCAGTGTACCGATATTGGAGAGATCAATCCAAGGTGGTTTCACATAACCAATGGTTATGGTATCTAACCTTAAATGGTTACCTGTAACCCCATCTGCAATCATTTGTACCGACCGGTAATCAATTGTAACCATGTGTAACCAAAAATGGTCCTATTTAACGTTTCTATCTCCTAGTGTTTTCCCATACAGACTTGTCAAAATCGATAGTTTTGTAGTTGGACTTTTTTCCATTATGTGGGGGTCTACATAATTGTGTTCACTGGGCAAGTTATTAGAACTGAAGGGGTGTGAAAATGTTGACATCACATACGGTAGTGATTTGTTCCGAGTTTCATTAATGAATTTATGTCTGACCTTTGACTTAAGTTTGTATGACCTTGATCCTTTGTGACCTTTGACCCCTGTTTGACCTTTGCTTTCGCACCCCTTCGAATATTCAAGTCCCATAAGAGTGTATGTAACTTTGATTCAAATGACTCTATTCATTTGACTATTATGTTTTTAGAGTGCAAAGTTCACTTTACTACATGTTTAATGGAAAAAGCCCATTTCGAATCAGGCCTGCGGTGGACCGATAAGACGACTCGATTAAGTAGAAATCTAGGGTTATATTTTGACAAGTGGCACATGTAAGACTATGAAACAAAAAATATTTAAATATAGGGGTCTAGATGCACCCTTCACCACCAAGTATTGTGGGAAACAAACTTGCAGTTTTAATGGTTCGAAGCAATAAAACATAATTGCAACCGCAATCCACTACTGTACTAGGTTAAAGTGGCAGTTTTTTGTCGCTTGGGAAAGAAAAGAAAGGATTTTAAACTGATGTTTTAAAAGGATGACTCAGAGATTTCAACCAAATTTCAAACAAAATCATGTTTTTTGCATGTACATAATGTTTGTGCATATAACTTAATCACGGTGTGAAATAGCTAAGCTCAAATCGACTCCCTTCATATAGAAAATTACATCTTTGTTTTTAAATTTCCGGATCCGGAATTGTTGTTATACACATGCAGTTCTACTCCACATAAATGTTCACTGATCAAAACAAAAAAATCGATTTCATCTCAAACTTTAGAATGAGCATTTGAGGTGACTATCCTTAGTTATAGTTGACATTTTAATACTTAAAAAAAATTATATTCAGGCAATCTCTGAGTCGGCCATTAAAAGTGCACGAGGAGATTTCAAGTCCCCCATTTATGTGATATGAAAGTGATTGTAGTTGATTTCATATCGATTAGATGCAATAGATCCTACCTTTTATTTGGTCACAGGAAATAACTCAAAAATGAAAACAAATGGCAAATTGTATGTGCTTAAATTAATAGAAAACTGGGCGAATTTGGATTTGCTACTCTAACGAAATTAGAAATTAACAATTTTTGTACCCAAAGAAAACCAGTTCTTCAGTTTAATCTTACAGATGGGAGTATTTTTCAGAAAAGATGTACCCAGTGCCAAAATCAGAATTTTTCACATTTTTTGGGAAATGTTTTCAAATCTGTGTTGCACCTTTAAGACAACAATGAGAAAAAATATTGCTTTCATTGATATCCAGGTTATTACTACTGGTGGGTAAAGTCAGGGGGTCCAAAGAGGATTAGACAAGCACCTTAATGGGCGAGTGAGTAAACAGTTCTTCGTGAACTTCTGAAACAATTCTTGCTGTGTATGTTAAACTGATCACATGATCAACCTAAGTGTGAGCATACAAGGTGGTTCAAAAAATGTTGGAAATGTTAATCCATACATGATAATACATTCAATTTCAAATTAAAAAAAAAATCATAAAAAAATTATTTTTGCATTTTTAGAACAAGTATAGGTATTATTCCTAACATGCCCTGAAGTGATAGTCTAGATACTCTAGTAGCTCATGGGGGTTTTGTATGCAATATATGTCCAGAGCTAAAATCTGCAGGAATCTACTAATGAGGTCCAGGAACAATAAGAATTGGTTGGTAACATACTTCCCACTGACGCCGAAAAATGCTGAAATGGCCACGCCCGTTTTTTTTTATTAAAGGAGGGGGGGGGGGCCTTTTGAGCGAGAAGTTACTAATGGATGTATCTACATAACCGTTGGACCTATGGAGTTGAGAGACCACTCAAAAGTGCGGAATGGCCACATTATGGGGGCAGTAATATATTTTTATATCCAAAAGTCCACAGTTTTTAAGATAATTGTCAAAACTGATTACACCATATCGCGCACTATACAAGTATGAATGATTCATACGGTTTCATGCCAACACAGGAGTTGAGGCACCATACACCTTCGATTTTGCTCCAACTTCCTCGGGAAATTTTTGGGGTTAGCTAAGGGTAGGTCACAACAAGAAAATTATATCCTTCGTTCTCAAATGGCAGCGTCAAAAATTTTTGAATGAGCAAAATTGGGTATATTAGTTGAAAACGTGCTTTGAATTTGTATAGTGCGTTATACACAGGTAGTCTCCCCAACTCACTCAGTTGTGACGTTTGTAGTATACATAATATTGACCATTGGGATTTCAACTGGGATATAATCAGCATTGTAATACTCCTTTGTTTTTCATGGGGGGGGGGCAAAATGGCACATCGTAAAGTAAAATAATTGTTTCCATTTCATAGGCTAAAGTTCATGTTAAGTTAAGTCCCTTCAGCAACAAAGTGAAATGCTGCTGAAGGGTCTTTAAAGATCTAAAAGCACTAACTACATGCTTTGACAATGATGAAACAGCAAAAATGAAGATCCCACCGGTATGCATGAAAAAAGTCCCTAAACAAAATAAAAAACCCTACCTTAGGACGCATTGCCGCGTGGTGGGGAATAGAGATTTATACCGTGTATTCATTTTGTAGGGCCTAAGGGCAAGGGTTAAAAGCTGCTGAAGGATTCCTTAAATCTAAATACACTAACACATGCTAGTTCCATGAAGAGGCTAAAAAAATCATGACCTAAAGTGGGGCTCCATGCAAAAGTCGCTAAAATACCATTTTTACGCCGCCACACCATTGGCGTAGCCAATGGCGGAGGGGCAGGGGACAAGCTGCGCCCCCCCCACACAACACACCCAATAATCGAGAAGGGGAACCAAATAGAAGGAACAAAAGGAAGAGAAAAAGGGAAAGAAAAACTGAAGGGAAGAAGAGAAAGGGGAAAAGAAGGAGAGAAAGGAAATAGGGAAAGCGAATGGCAAAGGAGAGAAGAGAAAGGTTGGAAGAAAAGAGGAAAGAGGAAGGGGAAGACGCAAAAGAAGGAACGGGGAATTGTGCTATGAACACTATTTTCTAGCCTTCTAAAATGGCAAACGCAGGCGGGACCTACGGAGCTCCGCCCCTAGGACCCAACCTCGTACATAATCCCCCCCCCCCGAGATCGGTTGGCAACCCATGCCGCACTAGGGCCAGCCTGTCAAATGTGAAGAAATCCTAAATGGACAAACCAATTTCAATAATTCTGATATCTTTAAGAGTGCTTTTAAGATGCATTAACTCTTATCCCTACTACATGGCTCGTTTCTCAGTTTTAGTTTGTGTAATTTAGCGACTTTTCAGCGGGCGGGGGTGGGGGGTGGAGCAATTTATTTTGGGCATGGCAAAATCTTTGATATTTGGCCTGTTTCATGGTCACATGCAGCAGTGAATGTTTTTAGACCTCAGCAGCATTGAACTTGCTAATAGGTCCCTATAAAATGGATTATAAAAATATTTTCCACGATGAGGGCCATTTGACCCCTCCCAATGAAAACGAAAGGAGTTAAATTAAAATGTGTGATTGATTATATCCCAGTTGAAATGGCAAATGGCAAATACAACGTACACTAGCTATAACTGATTGAGTTTTGGACAACATACACGTTATAACGCACCTTAAAAAATGCACGGTTTGGGGGGGAACCAAAAAAATCAGATACCGATATTACCCAATTTTGCTCAAGGTCACAACATTTCTACGGGCCGGGCCGTATGAGAACGGAAAGGAATATGAATTTCTCGTTTGTGACCTACCCGTAGTACTCTAACAATTATCCCTGAGGAGAGTTAGAGCAAATCCAAGGTCTAATGGTGAACTCCTTCTAGTTTTGGCATGGAAGCCTTATGAATTCATTCATAATTGTATAGTGCGCGATATGGTGAAATCAGTTGTTTGGACATATCTTAAAACCTTGACTTTTGGATATAAAAATGTATTACTGACCTCCCCATAATGTGGCCATTCAGCACATTTAGAGGGGTTTCAAAAAAAAAAACCTCCTAGGTCCAACGTTCGGTTAGATACAGTCAGTATACTTCGCTCAAAAGGGGGGCCCCCTAAAAAGGGTCGTGGCCATTTCGGGCATGTCGGCGTAGTGGGAATTATGTACCAAACCAAATATTGTTCGGAGTTCTTAATTTAGTGGTTTTCTGAAGAGTTTAGCTATGGACATATAATGCATACCAACCACATGAGTAGATAGAGTAAGAAGCAAAAAAAATAAAAATTGGATATTTTAGGCATTCTGTCCGTACGGAAAGATACACATGTAATTGAATGGGGTTTAATCTTTGGACATTGCTGTTTCTTCCTTTTCTGCAACTTTTCAGTTGGAAAATTACCTAATGGGAGTCATTCAGACTTATCCTTCAATTTTAAGCTATTTCCTACAAGTTTTAAATATTTTTTTATCTTGGGGGTAATCACTGATAGTGTCTTTAATAAGGTAGATGGGTTTTTAGCACTTTCTGCAATACCAGAAAAGTTGTGTTTCTAACCCTAACACGGTTTTTGATTTTCTCCCGAGAGGAAGGGAAGGAAAGGGTTGGTAAAGGGATTGAGAAGCTAAAGCAGATTGGACGTCATGGTGGTGGAATTCGCACCGAGCATCCGGCGCACATTCCCCTGAGCAGGGATGGCAAGCCCACAAGGGAGTCGTGGCTGGCCCGGCCGGCGGGAGGCCGGCCAGCGATTCGTGCCCATTATGAGTGTTGGTACGATGAAGTCATTGTGACCTTAGGTGCATTTTCTAGCTCAGACATGAGTTTAGCGAGTTTTGGTATGATAGGGTTAATGTCAATGAGTAGTGTTTAGTAAATAACCACAAAAAACACAAGGTCTATAGGGTGCTTTAACAAGAGGCAATAGGTTAACTTGGCAAGACTTGCCGCCAGAAAAAAACATAAGCATGCAGAGAATAGAGGTCTTCCCCCTTCGATTTGCGGCCCATCTTGCAGGAATGACAAAAGCCATTCCAAATTTGGAGGACTAATCTAAAGATGCATGTAGGTTGGGATATGTAGGCATAAAAAATGGAAATGAACAACTTTTGAATAGCACAAGTACTTTAGGTCGGGTACTGTAAAAAAGTGGGAAATTTTCGCGGCTACATATTTTAACGCTTTTCGCGCACTTCTGGGCTTGCGCGAAATTAAAAAAAAAACCGCGAAAATGTTATTTTGTGTGTCGGTCTAGACTAGGATAGCTGAAAAGAGCGAATTTAAAACAAGCAAAAATGTTAAAAAAATTGCTGAAACCAAATTACACGCGCGAAAATTTTCACTTTTACAGTTTTTTTTTTAAATTGATTGAATGACCGATACTACGGGAAACTACCACCTTTTGTGTAGGTTATGAATGAGTGAGGTGAAAGACTTCTATACAAAAGACATCGCCTGCAGAAATACTGAAATTTCAGATGAACCAGGTGCTGCATTGTCTTCACATGCCTTGGTTGATCTGGAGGCAAATAAAAGTCCATCAAAATAATTTACCTTCTGTGAAGGGACCCTATAGCTTATTTGAATATTCATTTCATGAGTATTTCATGTAGACGTGTAAATAGAATTGAATGGGGTTTATAGGCTCTATTCCATACAAGGCTTGGGAAATTTGCTATTTTCATCCAAGCCTTTTAAACAAGACACAACATAAAGATATAAAGGAAGCCCAAACCCTTCTTTGCAATGCCAATTGTAATTTGAGGTCAGGCCCATAACCGGGTACCGGTAGGTAGTGGTAGGTAAGGGGGAGCAAAGCAAGGGGCGGATTCCTCCTATTCCATAAAGCCCCAAAAATGTCCCTAAAAGGGGACAAAAAGGCCCAACAAAAAAAAAAAAGAAGATTTTGGCAAGATTGAGGAGCAAAAAAAAATTGGGGGTTTTGTGTTTTCGGTGTGTGTCAGAAAGGTTACATTTTTGGTGGAAAAAGTCCATTTGTCAAATTTGGGGAAAATCAATGTGAAAAATTAAAAAATCACCCCCCCCCTTAAAAATTCTGGTATGGCCCTGTTCGAGATAATTTTTTTAAACAGTAGGGTTATGTTTATATAGTGTTGCCTTTCCAAAATTCAAATACAGCTGAACATGTATGCTGGATGTGTAAAAGTCTATCATACAATTGCTTTTAAAAACTATTTCTCCAGTTAGGCGGAATAGAGGCGTAGGAAAAAGTCGATGTTTTATGTTTCCTGAACCCACCCGTCATTTTATGATTTCTGCCCACGGTTGGGATGCTGACTGAAACCCCTAAAAAGTTTATATTGTGTATTTTAAGAAAATATCAAGGTTTCTTCTTGTGTTCAAATATTGTGAATGTGATTTTGGTAGATTTTTAATCAAAGAACCAGTTGCAAAATTCATTTTTAAATGTAGGGTGGTGTTTTGAACAATATTGTGGGTAGTAGAGTACAATAAGGTTAGTGAAATGGCTGTTACTGCAAACTGAAGAGTAATGAAAAATGAAAAAAATAGTTGCCTCATTATGATTGTCAAAAAATGTTACAGGAAACATTACATTGACTTTCATTGGCATAGTTAATAGAAAATTATTGTTTTTATGGAGGATAGTTAGTATGCCTCCATTATCCCTATATTGGGCCACTAAAATATATTTGAATGACCACAGGGGGCACAATATTAAAATTTCAAAATATGCAATAATAATTTAACATGTCTTACTGACTCCGCATCAATGTTGAAACAGCATTTCTACAGTCCAGAAGAAAGCGTACAAGTACGTTACATATTCCCACATGCAATGCAACTTTAAAGAAATCATCAGGTTTTCACATTCCACCCCGGGACAGTTTATTGACAGTTCTGATGGCTTGCAATCTTCACTACATTAGGTTTTAAGCTTAATCAACTAAATGTATGTGCAGACATTGGTAACGACATGTATGACGTACTGTACGAAGATTGTACAAGTCTGCTATCGTCTGCACTGTTGATGAATGTGGTAATTGGGGCCAATAATTATTTTCAAACAATTCACAGATTACAGTAATGAAGTAAAAAAATGGACCCCATTGCTCCCACTAGTTTCCTCTTTAGGTATAAGTATATATCACAACATCTGGTATCAATAGAAAGCTTGTTTTTGGTCATCTAATATAGGCTGCTTTTGGTCTGTTAGTGTAGTGGGTTGTGTGTGTTGTGTAAAAAATGTTGATCCAATGTTAACCCTAAACGTAATAATTGCCCACTGTTTCAACATATGTGCACACATTTTTCATGGCACTTGGTTACAGTGGACCTTGATAGTTACTCACATGTTAGTGGCATCTTGTACCTGGGAGACCCCATTCACAAACCGCGATAGCTGACGAACATGTTTTAGTGAACAAAAAATTTTAGGGCGGAGTCAAATATTTGGGCCATTCTTAGGTCCGGTTGTGACCTAAACACAAACATGACCAAAACTTTTATTTCCCTCCCCCCCATGCCAAAAATAACCAATTACCAAAAGTGGAGGAAACATCATTTTTATTATTTGGGATTGAGGTTATTAATAATGGCAATAGTTATAACAGATTGGTTACGTTACAAAACAGAATTGGTTGAAAGTAAAAAAATCACGGTTGGTTTTAGGTCACAAATGACAGACGAGGCTCATTTTTTTATATCATGATATCCTTGCCATTTCTTTCATGCATGTGATAAACCTGCTAATGTTTCACAGGCCAAGTTAGGAGAGTCCGTATCATGGAACACACGGCCATGGATCGCTTACTGAGTTAAATCTGACAACACCACCAAACCATACTAATGACTTGGGAACGCTAAGAAGAAGATATCATGTGGATAATATTCCACTGTAATCCTGATGATAAATTAATTGCATGGTTCTTAGCTTTCGCAGTTTGTGGTGGAGAGTATCAAGGCTTAGGTTCTTAGGATCCGTACAGAACCTTATCAGACGTGATTTGTAGACAAGAGTATCAGTAGACTTTGACCCCAGGCCCTACCTCCACTAGGTGCCCTTTTACAACTACCCCCCAGAGTTCCTTTCCAAACTGTCGCAGACAACACAGCATGGTGCTTTCTCAACCAAACGCGGAGGGATTCTCTTCCCAATTACCATAGGGT
The DNA here is from genome assembly GCA_023653785.1 of Ophioderma brevispina. NCBI lineage: Eukaryota > Metazoa > Echinodermata > Ophiuroidea > Amphilepidida > Ophiodermatidae > Ophioderma > Ophioderma brevispina. The sequence continues at coordinate 53,163 of JAMKCH010020611.1, read as the reverse complement.
CCCTTCCCAGCTACCTCAGCCCGGGGTTCCCTTTCCAAACCACCCAGGGTATCCTTTCACACATCCCATCTACCCTCTCCATCCCCTTACCTATGACTCCCGTTAGTTGAAGCCATGCGGGAATTGGATCGACGGCTGGACACGGATCAGTGGGGAGGAGACCTAGAAGACCGCCAAGCCCATGCTGCCAGAACACAACAGCGGCAGAAAGGAGACTCCGCATTCACAATACACGGCCACAAGACCGTCATGATCAAGACCACCAACCGCCGTTCTCTCAGCGGAGTTTTTACGACGTGCACTGAGGAGGCACTGGCGACCCTGCACTCAATGGATGGACCAGCTGGAATCACGGGTCACCGGAGACAAACCCCCCAACGATCAAGCTCTGTGGTTACGGTGTGATATCACCCGCAAGCGCCAATCAAGTGGGATTCACGGGACACAAAACTGGTCCGCACCGACCACGCCCCGCAGCCAGTGTAGCGTATGGAGCAGCCCGTGGGAGCCGCAGCTGTGCCGAGGTCTCCGGAGTCTTACCGCTCCCCGTCTCCGACCAGCCGCCCGAGCGCGAACGACAGCAGAAACAGTAGGAATAAAAGGACAAAAGGGAACGGGCAGAATCCCCGCGCGGGGAGCAGAAAAACTGGTCAGGATAAACCGACGGAGCAGATGACCAGATGTGAAGCAAGAGTAATGAACGACCAGCCGAGGACCCAGATCTCCACGTCGAAATACCGGGATCACAGAGGAGGGGAAGCCGTTAGTGGGAAGGCTTCGAGACCGCCGCCGGGTACAACACCAAGAGCCGCTCGCGGAGCAGGTGGCTACCACGGGATCACCGCAACACAAGAGCCGCTACGGGAGCCGAGATCACCGCCAGGAAGGATCACGCAAGAGCCGCTCCGGGAGCCGAGATCCACCGCAAGGCATTACGCAAGAGCGCTCCGCGAAGCCGGGACCACGCCGGGTCAAGCAAGAGCAGTTTGGGGAGACGGGATGCCGCCGGATTCACCGCAGGCGAGCCATTCGGGGAGCAGGGACAGCCTCCGGGATCACCGAAAGAGCCCACGATTCACCAGGTTGTATCACCGCAATAGCCGTTCTCGGGTCGTGGGTAAACAGAGATACCGCGTTCATTGAGCAATGGACCAGCCGTAGCCGACCAAAAAGATTAGTTACGACCGCCGGGACAGCCGCGACCGAGGGCGATCCGCGGACCCGCCCGGGTAAGCCGGGATCTTAAGGACAGCCAACGACAGCCAGCTGGGGGACGCAGTAAGAGTCCACCCATGGCCAGCGCCCGTCCGCATGGGACGAACTCTGGGTCCAGTCAGGAAACCTGCACACTGAGCTTGCCCGAAGAGGGTGTTTATGGGCGACCACCGGACATGAAACTCACCGGCGTTCAAGACCGTTTATGCAGCCTCCTCCTCGGAGACGCACAACCTTAGGCTGATTCAAGCCAGAGGAGGAAACTCACGGGGATTTCTTCAAGAGGCCATGAACGGAACGGGAAGTCTCGGAGGTAGAGAGGTTCCACCCATCCGAGAGCATCTGACAACTAGGGGAAACCGTTCACGTTCGGGATGGTACCAGAGAAACCTACGGACCATACGACCCCTTCGCCCAGGAAGCGCTCCTATCCTGGAGCCCTACAGTGGACGGTTCCTTTCCTTACTGCAATCCAATGCTAGAAAGGGGAATTTCCCGATCCAGTGCCTGGACCACTCCTCACCACGCGAAGGTCGACGAGCCTGGGAGAGGCCAGCTACAGGGGTAACAAAGCCAGAGAATGCCGCGACCGCACGTCCCCGCTCCTGTATCACTTCAGGAGGGTTTCTGCGAACGCTCACCGTCAAGACCAACCGGGCCCCCGCTGCCGGCAGTGGGTAGAAACACACCTTACAGACACCACCAGATATTGAGAAGAAGTACTTCCGTCCGGCGCCAGTTCCAGAAGAAGCATGGCCCCACATGCTGTACGACACAGGGACATGGGCCAATCCAGATCGACCCACCCCCCCCGCGGGGGGGAGTGGGGTCAAGTAGCCCCCTCCCGTACGGAACGTCCTCACCGGGTCGCACCTTGAAACCAGAAGAGGGACGCCGAATTGGGAGCCCTGGAGACCCTGGCCAGGGATAGTATGCCGGCTGGCGACACGCAATCCCTCATCACCTGCCCACTGCATGAATGGAGTCTAGAACACTGCAAATCGCAGAAGATGAGTGCAAAGAAACAGGCACGTTCATATATAACTCTCCGGGGACTCTAACGTTCTGCCGGCGGAGGAGACCACCTTTGCAGGCTAGCGCACTCTTAACTCGCCTATGCGAAAGTAAACGACACCAACGATCGCAACCTCTGAATCCGCGACAGGCAGTTCCTGGAGAGGCCTACAGGACCTGACCTTTTCGGGGGACAGTTCAAGTGCCCACATGAAGAGAGGACGTCGCGGTGATGAAAACAAAGGTTGAGGTCGATAAGGAGGGGGGTACCGCGGAGGGGGGGCGCGATGAATAAACGGAACCGACCTGGAAGGGAGAGTGACAATCAAGGACCCTCAGGAGCTCGCGTGCGGTGGGGGGACGGCAGAAGGGCTTGACCACCAGTGCGAGGATGGCGAGTTCGGACGCCATGGGTTCTACGCACAATTTCCCAGGGAACAGCTCAAATTCAACATTTTTTTTTTTTTTTTTTCACCCCAAACCACCGCTCCAACGCACGACGAGAGGACAGTGATCCCCAGGACGTGGACAGACGGCAAGCCATTCTCCACAGAGATCGAGCAGCTGCTTCAGAAGGCGGTGACCTTCAGGTTACCGTCCCGCGCCGCAGGTTCACCTCAAGTGTTTCACCAACAAAAAAGTCCGGCGAGTTACGCCCGATCCTCAACTTGAAGCCGCTTAACCAGTTCATCAAACCACACATATTCCCAGAGAGAGCCTAGCAGCAGTTCTCAAGCTCAATCAAGGCTGGTGGGCATCCACTCTCGACTTAAAGGGCTTACCTCCACATTCCGATACAGCCTTTACACAGGAAGTGGGTCAGTTTCTATATCAACCTCACGTTCTACCAGTTCCAGTGACTCAACGTTGGGTTGTCGCCAGAGCCCCGCACGTTCACCAGGATAGTGAAGGTCGTAGCAGAGTTCCTCAGGCGGAGAGAGGCCATTCGTATTAGTCTACCTGGAGGACCTGCTCATGACAGCGCACCTTCCAGAGAACACTCCAGGGGCACTCCATCGCAGAGACAGTCCACATCGTAATGTGAGTGCAACAGAGTCATGTCGAGGGTTTTTTATAATAAGAAAAAAAAAAAGTAGTTCATCAGCTTAATTTTGAATACATTTCAGGGGCAAGGCTCAAATTTATTGCAGAGTTATTAAGCATAAATAGGCCTTTTAGTGTAGATAGACTTTGTTGCACTCAAAAGTTAATTTTCCGGCTCATGCAACAGTCGTAACTGGTATAGATACGACTTTGTTGCACGGACACGGAAAAACTACAATCTGATGCTGAAATTTTATTCTTGTAAAGCGATGGTTTTTAAAAAGGTGTATAAGTAAAAAATCCCCAATATTGTGAAAAGAGCAATTTCTTTTTTAAATGAAATTAAATAAGCAAAATTGTTGGCACAAAAAAAAAAACCTTAAAAACATATCAAAAAATGTAGTTACGACTTTTTCCCACTCAATATTACGCTCATTACTTAATTAATTTGGACAAAAAGTAATTAATATGGCAAAATTTTAACATTATTTTAAGTAATATAAGGCCAATTATTACAGAATTATTAGGCTAATTAGGCCTAATTAGGTGTAGAACGACTTTGTTGTAACTCAAAATTGAATTTTCCCGTGTCGTGAAACAAAGTCGTAAATGGTAGATACGACTTTGTTGCACGACACACCCCCACCAACATGGGGAAATCATTGTGTTTAGATACGCCATTTTCAACCCATTAGCCAATTGGGGAACTGAAATTTATAAGATTTTAAAAAAAAAATACATTTTTATCTTGTGTAAGAATTACTTCATTTGAAAAGTCACAAAAGAAATGATGAAACACAAATGCTTTCTCCTGTAAACTCATGAAAATTTGCAGATACGACTTTGTTGCACTCACATGAGACATCAGTCCCACCTCGGGTTTTGTGATCAACGACGCGAAGTCCAACCTCAACCCGTCGCAGAGCATAGACTTTCTGGGGGGCGACGCTGACCTTCAAGCAGGGAATAGCGTCTCCGACCGCCGAGCGCATCGCATCCACGCCGCCCAGTGCGCCGGGATCCTATGGAAAAACTCAGCAAAGCACCGGCTCTCTGTGCTACGGACTACTGGGTCTCATAGACAGATTGAAAACGGTTTGGGTAAGAGGCTGCCAGACTCCGCATTGCGATTGATACCAGCTGCACGTTCTACGCGATTCAATATTCGCTGATACCGGATGTCCAAGAGCCATTCCGGAACACCCCACACCATCGAGAAGCGATGAGGTGGGTCTCAACGGAACATCTCCGGCCCGGGGAGAACCATTCTAGCACGACCATCATCTTTCACTCTCACAACGGACGCGTCAAAGTCGGCAGGGCCCCAGATCGCCCACGTTACAGGAGCACATCGCCTTCAGGGACTTGGACAAGAGGATGGGCCAAGCCACCACATCAAAACGTTGGAGCCCTGTGGGCTGTTTATCTGGCGCTGAGACAGAATATCCTCTAGTCAAGGGAAGGTCGCATCTAGCCAGGCGAAAAAATGTTAGTCGTCTCCCACATAAACAAGCAGGAGAACCAGGTAGCGCCACCTTTGCCCTACAGAAGTCAAGATACTGGAAGTGGTTGTCGCGTCATTGGATCAACCATGAAAGACTCACCTTCCCAGGGAGAAGACAACACACTGGCAGATCCCTATAGAGGAAGACATCAGGGAAGTCGGGACCATTCGAGAGTCAGGGGGTGTCGGTGGAGTGGCACCTCAAGGATATGCAGAATTGTTTTCAACAGGCTGGAAAACCCCCACGTGGACCTGTTCGCAAAACCGCCTCAACGCCCAACTCCTGACATACTGTTCGTGGGCAAGGGACCCGCGGCCCTGCACCAAGACGCATGGAAAATGAATGGACCGGCGACCCACTCTCCGAAAAGGAGTCCGCAGATACGCCTTCACTCCGATCGTCCAGTCCTGCGAGTTCTCAAGTTCACAGGCAAGCAAACTGCCGATGATTTGGTGTGCCCGAATTGGCCTCGACAACCTGGTTTCCAAGGGATCCTGTCGTGCTGCACGCCAACCTTGACTCTTCCCAATGAGGAAGGACCTATCAAGACTACGGGGGGTCTCCTTCCGATGGAGACTAGGAAGCGATCAACCTGACAATTTCGTCCAGTCCTATAGAGCAGCAGGCCTTTCGCACCAAGTTGCCCGTCTGGCGGGAGAGGCAAGGAGGACCTACAACAAGGAAGACTTATAAACAAGATGGCAAGTCCGGAATGGTGCAGGATCACCAAGTGGACCCTTACGAAGCAGAAACTCTAAGGGAGTTCGGAAGCGGAGGCTTCTGGTGAGAGGTGTTCGAAGATGGAGCCCACCCACGCACAGTCAGTCAGGAGCTTGCAGAACGGCCAGGTAGGAGCATCCAGCGTGGGGGGAGTTCGGCGGGGCATTCATCAAGGGAATTGTGCTACATCGACGGGCCCCGCCTGAACGCTCTCTAGTACCAGCATGGGACCTCCAAAAGTCATCCAGCATCTCAACAGGTCCTCCTTATGAGGCCTCTTCACCAGGCGTTTAGCGGACACCCTCAAGAAGACTCTCTCTTCCTTGTCGCCAGCAGCATCAGCAGGAGGAGTTCGGATATCCATGCTTGTCTATAGCAGAGAACACATCGCCTTTCAACAGGGAACGCGCTCGCCTTCGTCCCCGATCAGGTTAATGGCCAAGAATCATGTCTCTCAGCGTCAATCCACAGCGATCATCCTCCCATCTCCGACAAGCTTCGGGAGGTTCCAGCGATGTAAGGACCCTGGAGTCCAGTTAGAGCCTTGAGTTTTACCTAAGCAAGACTCAGCCCTATAGGTGGGGACTCACGACCAGCTGTTCCTCACAACTCAGAAGAAGCCAGTTTCGCCCGGCCTCCAAGAGACATTAGCCAGATGGTCGTGGCAGTCATTAAAGGAGAGCCTCTAGCTAGTAGGAGTTCGTCTGATGGGGACGCACAACCATAGGAGCTCACGACCGTAAGATCTCAGCGGCTTGCTTGGGCCTCCTAACAGGGAATTCAATACAAGATGTCATGGACTCTATGGGATGGGCTTGTCTTCTACATTCCAACAGTTTCTCCGAGAGGCTAGTACCAGCGGTTCGACGCAGCTAGGATCCTATACATCAGCCTCCTCGCATCACAGCAAGCCTCCAATCTTCCAGTCGCCAGCTCCAGTGCACTTACCCCACTGAAGTCGGTTGGTAGTGCATCTATTTTTTCAACCTTCTCCCGGCAAGATCACATCACCATAGCTCCGCTGCCTTTATGCCGAGCACTTTTGATATCCAGGTGACTATACCCGGTGCAATCTGTGGCATTAAGTCAGGGTGGAATGGGAACGTACTAGGAGATGTGTAGGTGATTTCCTCTCCCCCGGGGGAGGTCATATCACATATATATCGTATACTTACCATTATAGTGTTTCTAGATCATCGCCCCTTGATGCGTGCGCAATCAGGGGTCAACTTTCAGTGGGATATAGGTATCTGTGCGTAACGAGCGTAGAAAAGAAAAGGCATAAGTCAGGCTGAATGGTAAGTATACCTGGGGAGATTATGGTGATGACTCTCCCCCGGGGGAGAGGGAATGTATGGCCTACATTTAACACCTGGCCTATGCCTAATGTTCCCCCGCGGTCAGTTTATTCGGTTAAACTTAGGGAAAATGAATTTTTCAAACATCCGAGTGGAAACTTTGGAAAGTTTCCAGGAAGGTTTTTGGATGGTTCGAGATTCAGTTTTATTCTCATGTTTTTTTAGCTTTACCTAGAACCCCCAAAATCAACATGTTAGTCAAAAATTTTGGGGGTTAGGCCAATGCTATCAACCATGAAACCACAAGGGACCCTACAGAACCATCCACAAACCATCTTGGAACCATCCGAAAAGGTAAGTAACACTTTTTGTTTCAAAATCATTATTTGACCATTTTGAACCAAAGTAGATGGAATCGGGGGTCCAGGCAATGCTTTAACAACCCTGACACACAAGGAGCTGAATGAAAACACCGGAAAACCACCCAAAAAAAAAGCTCGGACGTAAACAATTCGGATTTCGTAGCGAATGCGTGTTTTGTGTAGTAAACAAATTATCTTTCAGCGACAAAGGGCCGCAATCGATGGTCGATAGTCACTCGTTCGTTCGTGCAGTCCAAAATCACAGTTGCTATCCTCCTTAGCCAGCCGACTCTCATCATATCCAGGTTGATCAGGCCATGGGATTCCTCTTGGGACTTGTAGACCTCACAGCATCCTATTACGTTGCTAATGGTTTTGTGGCTCTCCACACACGCAGTTGGTGAAAATTCTACTCCTATCTTGATGAAGGAAGTTTCCCTGCGCGACCAACGCAGTTCTGATTCTGTTGAGGTTGACCCCTGCTTTCCTACCAAGGTCACGGCCTTTAGCATGCTAATGGGCTTCCCATCAAACTGCCTCAGCTCAAAGTAATAGGATGACCATCGCTCACACCATCCGCCTCCATTGATCCAGGATGATCGACATGGACACCGCGACTGCAGTGTCATGTACTGGGTAGCAAAGTGATTCCGTGTAATTCCGACGTATCTGCAAAGGGTGCCGGTGGGGGGATCAGGCCACCAGGTTCACCACACTTCCCGGCCTAGCCCTGAGCGTCCTAAGGCCCCTCCCAAGGTCCTGCAGGAGCCATGCTAGACAGGATTGGAAGACACTCCACAGGCGTCGCCAAAGGCAACCACCAACAAGTCTCATTGCATCATTCAGAACCACATCAATCTTGTGTGATATGTAATCATTTTCCTTTACAGAGAAGTATTGACGAGACGTTCAATAGCATACACAGAGGCTTACAAAGGATTGGCACGGCGCCCGAACACCACTAGTACATGTGGAACTGTATTTTTGTGAAATTCAATAACAATCTTGCACCCCAAGGTTTTTTTCTAAATCAAAATTGTATGAGGATCCAAAAATCCCCCACAAAAAATGGTGTCCTTTTTTAAAATTTGTTCTGGATTAATTCAAGGGGGGGCAAGGTTTACACTGGTTTATACAGGGGGCAAAATATAAAGGGGAAAATGTTTTTTAAAGTATGGCCATCATGTTCCAGGTAACCTTTCAAGGATTACAGAAAGGTATAGTTTGCCCTACCTGAAGTGTATAGTACAAGATTTACAAGGTAAAACGGGTTCAAGTCCACTGGGGATAATTTCAGATTCATCGTTTTTCTAAAAAGTGTGTCAATGTTCCTCTTACTGTACACAGCCGAAAAGATAAAGGTTGCTTGTCAATGACGTTTTGATAATAATTAAGATGGCAATATGCCAGAGTCCACAGGGTCCTATGGGAGACCACCAGTCATATCTCTAAAAGTCTCACTTTGAAAGGTGAAACACAGAAATCTCTATACATTTTCTTATTTAGTATGACCCAATGAACGATTTAAAACCAGTTTCAACAAAATCGGACCATTCTATAAATAATTGACCTTGAAATTTCTTGAGCCTATTGTACTTAAAACAATAGGGTCGTAAATATGGCAAATAGACATTTTAGAAACCCTATGATTCAGACGAACAGACTGGTATAAATTTTTTAAAACAAGTTTAAAACATTTTTTACTGTTACCCCTGCTCAAATTTTGCCCCCTTCCCTTATAAAACCCCAGGAACACAGTTTTAAAAATGACACCATGATTTCCAGATTCTGCATGAAATTCTGATTGGAAAAAAAAAGTGGTGTCAAAATGATATGAAAAAAAACTTAACCAACCATTCATTACATGTCACCATGTAGTACACGTACAGAACTTTGGGTGCTGCGGTTTTTGTCGAATCTGGGAGAGGCGCACATTGCAATTTGCGAGGTTGTCATATACTTTGTATGAAGAGCATAAGTCTCACTGTAAAATAAGTTAATAATTAGTAATTTTTTCTTCATCACAAAAAACGGCCAAAACAAATGAATAACTTATAATAATAAAAAATATAGTAAAATGAAAAATGGTGATATTGCTGAAAAATATTGTATATACAGTAAGGATCAAGTTCCAAGTTCATGCAAGGATGAAAATTTCAAGTATATTGGATTTGGAAGAAAAGTATATAATAGAGTATTAAATTAAAAGTAGAGGAAGATGTCAATTAGTAATATAAGACTAAAAGTTAATCAAAATCAGGTCTTTAGGACGTTCTTCGAAGAAAGAACTGCTTAAACCGTCTTTTTTCGGACTATCATTATTCCAAAAGAGAACGAGTTTTGTTGCATGTCATTAATTTGATGTGAAATCAAAATTACGTATAAAGCACAAATGAAAAAAATAGATTACATACATTTCCCCATAATACAAACAAACACACTCATACACGCCACAAAAAGTATCTCTCGGCATGTTTTTCGATTCAGTATTGTGCCAAAGTGACCATTTGAAACGTTTTCGAAATATACATTGTGTTGCCTAGGTCTGTTCCTTTCGTTTAACACCTCGCTTGTAAGAAAGCATGCAAGAATGGCTGAGATAGAGTGCCCCGAAAGACGCAAACCCCCAAAACCAAAAGTTGCAGTTTTTTGGATTTTTTCAATGGTCACTGTGTGGTACAACGCAAATGATACGTGTTGTTATTGATTTTACACAGAGGGTTTTTTCACGATGACTGAATGAGCGAGCAAGCCTATTTGAACTATTGGTTTGACAATATTGATTGGTCCGCGTGTTCGTGTCCCATTACACTGCAGTGCCCAGTGAAAAATCCCAAAATGCAATTTTGGTTCTTGGGGGTTTGCGTTCTGTTGGGCTTCTATCTCAGCCCATTTTGCAAGCTTTTTTTCAAGCCAGGGGTTTAAATGATGAAAGAGCAAAACCTGGGCAACAAAAGTATATTTCGAAAACTGTCATAAATGGTCTGACTTTGGCACAGCACTGATCGAAAAACATGCCGAGATACTTTTTGTTGCATGTGTATATGCCTTATAGGCCCAACAAGCACATTCCGTCATAGCACATGAACAAGTTGTGCTGCTCGGTTCACGTGAACCCACTATTTTTTAAAAGATAATACTTAGGCATGCCTGATGGCAACAAGGCGGCCTTTTTTAATTAGGGATGGTGAACCTCTTAAGGGCCCTTAAAGTGACCCTTTGACCCCTGTAACTTGACCAATATGTCACAATGTCATTAAATGTATTTGTCGTGTTAACAACGTTAGAGTAATGTAAATTTTGATTGACTTTGACCTTTAAGGTCGAGGACTATCATAGACATCTTCTACTATTAATGTTACATCACTGCTGCAGTTAATAACGGGCTTTACTGTCTTCTATAGGCTGGGAGTGATAGCCCAAAATTTGGTCTTAATTTTAGCATTTTTTGGCCCAAAATTGACTTTTTGACCCCTTAATGACTTGATCCTGGTATAAAAAAAAACAAAGGTACAAAACAAAAATGCACATTGTTCAATTCAAAAGAAACAATTTGCTATGCTTCTTCTGGAGATTAAAAATTCTTGAATATATTTAGCTCAAAACCAGAAATGACCTGGAAATTTGTTGGACCTGTAAATGACCTTTGACCCCAAATAAAAATACCCTGTACCTTCCATCGGCTAACATAATGCATTATCTGACCGGAGAGGCCTACCATACCTTCCTGTCTACCAAATTATACCTGGCACTTACCATACTTTTTGGTTGGCATTGTTGGTTTCTTTTACACCTACTACTGCCTAACAGTACACTATATTCAGATTTCTTTTATCGTCTGCTTCCGTTTCAAGTGGGAAAGCTGTGTGTGCTGTCTTTAAAGGAAATATGTCATGATTTCTGAATTATTTGGAAAATTTGTATGGCTGGAGCTTAAGTAACGTAGATAGATTACATATGTAAATCAAAGAAGTTGAAAAGGTCCACATTGTTGAGTATTTTGCACTTGTGGTAATTTTCCGCCCAATTGCTTACTCGAAAAAACGATCCGACAATCCACATCGCCAGCAAATGGTGACGTCAAAGTGATGACCATCCATATGTACGTCGTTTGGACCATCATATCGCAGTGTTGCCACTTAAGAATAATTAAAACACACGAAAATGAAACAAAATATGTCATTCTGTAATTTTTTTTTTCTAATTTTATTATTACTTTATTATCCATTCAATCTTACAGTGTCAGCCAATAACAAATTCGAGTCAACACGTGTTTTGGTCAGCACTTTGGACGTCACGAGGAGAGCAAAATTAGGCGCTTTTGATCAATGAAGCTCGTGGCGAAAAATCGTCGCCCGTTTTTTCGTTATGTCAAAAAAGCAAAAAAATTAAAATAATTAAAAAACTCAAAAAATAAACAAATTGTATTATTTTTTCCGGGAATTCGGATGATGAATATATTTTATGAATGTAAGTCAAATGAGCTGACAAAAAAAAACTTGACATATTTCCTTTAAGCTTATTCATTCTGTTTTCTACTAGTATACCTTTTGTTATTCAGATTGTTTTATCCGTGCTTTCTCTTGTGGAAAGGCCTGTCTTGCCATGATGTTACTCCAAAATGAGCTGGCTCAGTCTGCGCTGGTATCAGCTGGTTGCATTGCTTTTTTACCTAGGTTGATAAAGAAAAAAAGTTTACATTTTCGAAACGTTGGGTTTAATTGTGTTGTTTTTGATTTGTATTTGCCCTTTGATGCGTGTTAATTGCGCTGTTTTAATATGTTCAATTGCCATTTACAAGTACTTGTTATCAAACACAGAATTTTCATGACTGGTTAGTTAGGTTTGCGTTTTTCAGGTCTTTTTCGAAAAGGTGAAGTTCGATTTAAACCAGACTTGGGGTGCAATACGTGGATCCTGGGTTTCCTACCGGAAATCATTTTTTAACGAAATTCCTATCCCACAATGCACCAACGATGTACGAGTAGATAAAATAAATAGCGCATATATATTTTATGGTGTTTTGTGTCATACGGTAATTTTTCTGTCATAACTGCGAAAACCATTTGCTGTAATTTACCAGTAACGAGTACTCTTTGATTGCCTTGTAATTTTTGCGCCACAAAATGTGCGCGTAGTTCAAAGGAGGCGCACTAAACGGCGAGCGTGCATGGAGTGATGCATATCTACTCGTACATCGTTGGTGAATTGTGGGATAGGAATTTCGGTAAAAAAATATTTCCGGTAGGAAACCCAGGATCCACGTATAGGGGTTCCTTCATATGTGGATGATATCAAAGGTCATGGACCAAGGTCCATTTAATAGTTCTTATCCCTATAAGCGGAATCTTGCAGTTCCGCATGTTCGCAGACATTTGCAGTTCCGCATGCACGCGGACATTTGCATTTCCGTATGCGGATGTGCAGCGGACATTAGCACTTCCGCATGCGGAAAATCTATTGGACTGCGCCATGGGAATTGAGAATTTTATTAGCATACTACAGGGTTTCCCAAAAGATAATTTCCCCCCCCCCAAATGGAGGACATTTTGGTGCATAACTTCACTTAGAACTGGATGTTGTTAAAAATTTTTAAAAAGGTTTAAAGATAGAAAACATTTGGCGCTGCAACAAAAGTCGTATGCTTTTCAAGAAACACTTTGTGGCATCAACACACATTCCTTTTCCAAAATGATGTTGTCAGAAAAAAGTGACACTGACTTTTTACCGTATTCAAAGACTGAAGTAAAGAAATTATCAATTTACAACAACGATTTAATTTACTGATTATTGAAGATTAATTTTCCAATAGTTTTTTTTTAAAACATTTAACGCATAGGCAAACAATAAACAAGACAAAATATGCAGTCAAAATAGATGAGATTAGATTATGATCAAGCAACACCACGTGAAATGTGAAGCAGATCGAACGCTACACTGAGACCGCTACTCTGGTCAACGTCTTGGAATTATCCATCGAGATTGAGCCACATTCATCAACAGAACACAGCAAATTGGTAAACAGCACGTAGCAACACTACAATGATGTCCAATCATGGCATATGAAGGAAACGGTGACTAGTGGGAATCTCCCCCTGACATGGCAAAACAAGCTTATTTTGAGTTGAAACAGGCATATTCAAACATTACCACCACCGTCTTCTCATTCATAAAAGAGCAATATTCAAAGAAAATGACTTTAATTTGATCTGAATGAAGGTAAAGCTACATCTCTTTGTTTGTTTCCTGCATATTTATCTTGTTTGTTTATTTGTTTGCTTAAATGCGTCAATTTTTAAAGCTATTACTTCAGACGCGCAATAAGAAAGGGAAACGAATCATTGTTGCAAATGGATAATTTCCTAGATTTTAGACCTTGAATACGTAAAGTGTCCACTTTTTTTCTGACAATCGTTTTTGGAAAAATCGAGTGTGGTGTTTAAAATGCCAAAAGGTGTTTTTTGAAAAGCAACGACCTTTTGTCACAGAGCCAAATGTTTCTCTCTTTTACAACTTAAATTTTTCTAAACATCCAGTTCTAAGTGAAGGTATGCAACGAAAATGTCTGCGAAATTTTAGGGGGGAACTATTTTTTGGGCACCCCGTAGCTTCAGTGTCGTTGAATTAGCCTCTATTTTTTGTAGGTGGAGGTCCGAATTGATGGGAAGTAGTATGTAAAAGCTTTAGTCCGTGTATTTGTGTATTGATGTGCGCTATAGCCATGCTAGCCAACCCTGAGCGGTTGGACCATTCACAGTCACAATCAAAGTCAAAGCATAAACACTAGATAGAATGTTCAAAGAAAGCGCAAACTAATCCAGGAATAGTTTCAGTGAAAGCAGGGGTGAAAGCTGATTTTATGAATAGTGTGAAGGTAAAAAGTCTGCATTGTACACACAGGTGATGAAAAGCCAAAATTATGTATGTTGTCGGTAGGCAATAGTCGTGTCCACACGGTCGGACTTTAAGTCCAACTCTGGTCGGTATTAAGTCGGACGTAAAGTGCCGGGTGACGCGCACTGATCGGATCTAAATCTGTCGGTATTAGTATAGGACTTTAATTTGGTCGTGTGGACGTGCGTCTAACGGTATTAGCGGCTTTTAGATCGAATAACTTTAAGTCCGATTAAGCTTAGTACCGGTACTAGCTGACCTTAAGTGGTCCAGGGAACTGGCTGGAGTTAAAACTTTCACACAAAGAAGGTTTTAGAATAATGATTAAAATATGAAAGAAATAGTGAAAACATCTACTTATTGAAATCTGTTTTATTCATGCACAGGAACCTAAAACACCGTTGAATAAATCTCACAATGACCATATAAATGGTAATTAATGCAAATCAGGATCATTTTTGGTGAAAATGATCCTTTCTCTGTGACAACCAATAACAAAAGTTAAGTCCCGTCCGTGATGAAAAAGTGGCCGTCTCTCCATGATTTTCAATTTTTTAAATTTCAAATTTGGTGAAGATACATTTAATTTGATTTAAGTTTAAACTTCATTCACACGTAGTGCAGGGTCACCGATGTCAGCCGTTTTTTCTATTTCTGACCTGCCTAAGGAATAAAACCACTTTTGTACATTCTTTTTTTTGTCATACGTATGGACAAAATGTTGCATTCAAATGCTAACAACCGTTGTGACATACCTAGTTCTGTAGAATAGATATATTTTCTAATAGTTTTGGGTTTCTAGAATATAAAATGTTCATCAAGCTATAATATTAAACAAAACCTTACAGATTTGAGTAAAACAACTAGACCAAAACATTATAGATTGTAAAAAAGTCCGTCTGTGATGTGTTTTTGTTTTACACCTCGTTACAAACAATGGTCTGATCAAAGGGTCTCCATGCACTCCTGTAACTTTTATAAACCTCATGCGTCAAGTAGTAATTGAGGGATAATCCTTAAAGTGTGATTTCAACACAAAATCTGAAATTAAATATCACCTTGTGCCAATCCTAAACCGATTCGGCCTTAAAGGGATGAGAGCAGCGATTTGCTAACCGGAACATCGAAAAAACGATCAAAATTCACGTTTTGTATTTTTTGTTACTGGCATGGGACATGAGGATATATGCGAACTAAACCTGCAAGTGTTTGGTTTGGAATCACGCGTATTAAAGACAGGCAGTTACTTTTATATGATTCTGTAATTTTTATTACGTGCGTATCAAATTCCGACTTGAGATCCAAAAAAGCCTTTCCGGGTGAATATTCCAGATTTTAAGCGTAGATATTTGTTGCATTATGCTCAATACAGTTTGACCCAAACACAAACATTATTGATCGTTGTTGGTTCGTACTGGTGGTAAACCACAATCAGCTGTTTAGTGTATATTTTGAGACGCCAGCCATCGCTGTAATGTTTCTTGCGGGAGATGTTATGTACAAAGTTCCTCCTAATAATATCATTTTTTCACACTATTTTGTGTTTTTTCTACATTAAAGCATTTAATGCATTGTACACATTTAATTGCATTTTAAAAAAAAAAAATGTACATTTCCACATTTTTTCGATTCTCTCACATTATCGCTGCTAATATCCCTTGTACCCTTGTCGTAGAGGACGCAGGTAAGAAGAAGCCTGTTTTGGTGATTCGAAACATGTTCGAACATGCAGATGCCGAGCTGGCTTTCCATCAGTGGCGTAAACGCGTATATAACTAATCCCTCTAGTCAAGTGGTACAAGGACCTGCAGATTTCTCCCTTGCAGTTGACGAGCAAAGATTAATTTTCCCTCCGAATCAGTGGTTGTCTTCCAGGATTTTCGGAAACAGTACTGTATGATTTGGAACGTTTATGTACTCGCTATCGCTTGCCGGCTGACTTATTATCTTTGCGTTGCAAAATGATACGGGGTCAGCCTTGCATGCTGTATCATAAGTCAAAACACACCGCTTCTCCCCTGGCTCTCCTCTTCTCTTCCTCCCTTTTCCTTGCCCCCTTTTTTTTCTCCCTTGCCTTCAAATTCTCATCCTCCCCAGTTTTTTTTCCAAGGGTGCCTGAGTCGCCCACATCGCCCACCCCGACACGCCCCTCCTGCTTTCCGTGCTTTACTTTAGAAAGACGAAAATGGCAACCGTTTAGTTCCGATAGAACGCGTCCACCCGTCCTTTACTATTTGTCTGTTTCATTAACTTAGATGTCCGGTTTTTATTAATTTTTGCAAAATAGACGGTTTGGGAAAAAATCAACGAAAGAACAGTTTGTTATTATTCATCATTGGACCCAACAAGATCTTTGGGCTCCAACTTGAAAACGTATTTCTTCTTTGGAATTTTCTTCATTTACAATGATTTTTGTTGAACAAACGACAACAAACTGGGTCCAGTGAATATTGACTTTATACCCTGAACTTTTGTGGCAGAGACCCATTCACTAGGGGCTCTTTCAAAAAGCATGTTAGGACATTATTGATTCGTGGACCTTTCTTTGAATTTCAGGTGTTTGTCGTAATTAATGCATGTGCATTTAACTGAATCGTTGAAATACTTATACTTTTAATAGAGGTCCTTCCTTTGTATTCACTTGGTTCGAAAAAAGAATCACTAGCTCCCTTACATCGGCCGCCCATGTCAAATTAATCCCGTGTGGAACCTTGGCTATCTAGTTTGTATTGCAAAATTCGCTGCAAAATACAGGGTTCGGATTTGCGTTGAACAACGTTGGCTTTATTCATTTCATACCATCAAAGGTTGGCGGACAAGACCCTATTGATCGTGAATCATCTCCGACGACGACAACTTTACTACTACTAAAGTAGAGTCTTGAACCTTGCCACAAAAGTAATTACTAATGGTACCAAACCTTTATTAGCTCGTTTTTCAAAACGAGGGTGAACTACCCAATTACAAACCTAGATTTGAAGGTTTAAAATTTCTCATTCCTTTTTCATGTAAAAAACATCTTAGGTCCAAAGATACCCAACCACTTTCTTTTCGTGATTTATTTACGAAAACGTATATTTTTGGAAAGAATTACTTAAAACGGACATCTAAGTTAATTGAACAGACTTGTACCAGTGTGAAATGAGATATGGTCGGTAGGAACCATAGTCCGGGCTCCATAGACGACACGGAATAAAGCGTGAAACTAATGTTGTGTGAATAGTCAACTGAATCGATTGCCCTATTGGTTCACACCATTGTTCCCGACCTGTGAGCCCGGCGGACAATATCTCCTGCCACACTGGTCATAACTTTATGACCGGGACCTTAACCCTGCTCTTCTCGGCATTAAATCTCGGACTAAGCCAAGTTTTAGGTCACGATAAGAGTTAACCCCGACGCGCGTCCACACGGCAAATTTATATCCCACACTAAAACCGATCAATTTAGGTCCTGTATTAAGTGACTTAAGTACGACCGCATGTGGAGACGAATTACAATATGGTACAATATTGGTGAGGAAGTAGTGGATTTGTTTTTTTTTTAATTCCATCGGACTTAGGTTTAATACCGGTAAACTACCTGTGGACACGACTAATGTTTAAAACCAACTCGGTAGACACACTAGCCAATCCCCATAGTATAAAATACAAAGTATTGACTGGACGAACACTAACATAACTTTTATTTGTAGTTGCCCAGTTTCTTTCAATCCGATCTCTTTTGTATTGCGAGGAAGAAATCGAAGATTTTCTGGGTCTTTCTGTCCCCTATTTTGAGTAATGGACGTAAGTCCAACTCCTGCCCATATAACTAACTCACCATCAATATTGGAATATACTATAATAGTGCATGTTCGTCTTGTCGTGTCTTTCACACTTTTTCTCTTTCTTGCAGCTGTTGGATTTATGTTATTTTACATAATTTTTCAAAATGCCTTTATGTATTCAAATTAGTATAAAGATAACCTCAAATTAAAATAATGATATTTTATATTTTTTCAATCAAATATATCACAGCACAATAGGACAGCTGCATCTTCAAATATAAGTCTGAACATGTTTTTCAAGTATCATAGTGAAAATGAAAAGTGCAACAAGCAAATCCAACCAACCGTGAGTTTGTTTGTAGTGATTTCATAGAGAGGATCTTTCTCACGTTGTATGTGTCCTACAGAATGCCTTAAAGGGGCATTTCGTGATCCACAGGACCCCAACCTGCCCCCCCCCCCCCCGACGACCTAAAAGAAGTTGAGATAATCATATCATCTGAACCGTTTCCTGACAGTAATCCACATGTACCAAATTTACGTGGAAATTCGCTCGTATCTGTAAGCAATTTGCAATTTTGTATTTTCTGCGGGGGGGGGGGGGCACTTGTATTCAAAGGTGGATATGAGACGGGAATGTGGACTTACAAAATGCACCTAAACAGTTTTCAACCGCTAAAAAAACATACCCTAAAAAGTAATTTTGTTCGTTTTTCTACACTAAAGAAGGATTTTGTCAGTTTTTTGCAAGAAGGTTTTTGGGATTTTCTGGTATAGATTAAGGTCAGCTTCTTATACAAGAATCAAATCCATTTGAATGGGTTTTATGAAGTTCAGATATCATCTGCTCTTTACATGCAATTAATGGCCGCCATCCGCCATGTTGGAAAGTACAATTTGTATCTCTGTACGGATGGCCCAAAACGACAAACAAAATTCATTTCCTATTATTCTAGCATACCAAATCCTTAAATGGGTTTTATGAGTTGAGATATCATCTTGACCTTTAATGCAATAATGGCCGCCATCCGCCATGTTGGAAAGTACAAATTCTGGTATCTCTGGTACCGGTGGATGGGCCAAAAACGACAAACAAAATGTCATTTCCTATAATCTAGCATAACAAATCTATTAAAATGGGTTAGGAAGTTGAAACATCTTGACCTCTAAATTCCCATATGGCCTCAATCCACCATGTTTAAAAGTACACATATTTTCTCTCTGGTACCACATTGGGCCAAAATGACAGAACAAAATTAGTGTTATTTTTTTTTTTATTAAGTGTTGCAGTAGAAATCCCCAACTCAGAGGTTGTTGTAAAGTTTTGAGGAGCACATTGAAGTCTTCAAAATGGCCACTGCCGCCATGATGAATTTTAAAAAGTGAACCATAAAATCATGGGTTAAGCATCAGACAGGATTACAATGGCAAATGAGGTGGTGTAATTTTCTATGCCGCGTGATTCAAATTTATTCAAATTAAAAGGATTTTTTTGGGCTGTATTTGTCCAAATTCGTAGCCCATTCATTTTTATCAGCTATAAATTTCTTATCACAATTTGACATGATGTTTGTTTACAGTGTTATGAGAATTTTGAAGTAACAGAAAGTACAATTTCCACATTATTCACCTCATCACCAAAATATGGCCGAAAACATTGTTTGCTGTAGTGATGGATCGACGACACTATAGTATTTAACTAGACAATTTAGTCTTCAAGTTTCATCATCATCTGAAGACTGGTTCTTGGTCCCATGTTTCGTGTGAATGTCCACAAGATGTGGTGAAAACTTTTTTGGAAAGGTACCGGTACCTGTAGTGTAATGATTCCAAAGACGCTGTTGCTGATTATTGAACAGGGGACAACCATTGGGTTGCATCCTTCATCTTTCTATAGATCAGATCTCTATATTAGGTAAATAATAATAATAAAAATGTTTTCTTAATTTTTTATTTAGCGCTTAATCCCAACAGGCTCAAAGCGCAGGACAATATTATACGCCGCCTTCAAGAAATCGTCACAATCATTTCGCTGCATTTAGGTGGTCTGCTCAAAGACCATGCTTTACAAGTGCACAAGCCTATCAGCAGTTAGATTGTAATATTCCCAAAGAAGATACCCAGATTTCGCTTGGGGGACGAGGCAATTGAGATAAGTTCTTGCCCGGGACACAAACACGTTGACCATAGGGGGCTCGAACTCACGATTTTCACGGTCTAGTGATAACGAGTCCTTGACTTTTCCGCTAGACCACACGCGCTCCGCTTAAAGTGTAGTAAAAATACTCTGAAACAAACTCGTAACACAGGGTTACCATGAATGACTGTGAGGAAAAAAGATTTTGCCAGCCCAACATATTCTGGAAGTGTATGCATTGGCAGATATGATACAGATAGAGCAAATGACATCACTGGATAAGCGCTTCAGAAGCTTGAAATCCATAACACATATTTTTCTCTTTGTGTCTGTCAGGACCAAAAAGTAAAGGTCATAAAACCTTTTTCTGCATATTGGAGAAGTAGTATCAACAATATTTGTCTTCTCCAATTTGGATTGTGACAGACATTATGCCATGGTGAAATTGTTTGGCATCCTTTGATAGACTCCCTTAGTAGCGATTCTTTTCGCAAACGTTCATGTGTGCTGTCTTTTGTGTTTGGTTCACCAGGTTCCAAAGGACACCAGCCAATGCTTTGCCATAGGTGGTCCACTGTGAACGATGCATAATCATCATCATTATTGCAAACTATTACTATAGTGTTTTCCCTCTGATCATTTCAAGCGATGTAAAGAGAACCTCCATCAACAACTAGTGATCAGTCTTTCACAATGTCTCATGGGCCGCAGCCCTCTGAGGAGGACACCTGTTCGTAAATAGCCCATCAGAAATTGTGCTTTAAACCTGCTTGGCCCTCTCAAAAACGGATGGCGGATATGGTGAAAGTTCATGGCAAAGCACTTATCTAATGACAGTTCTCCAGATTGGATACCAAACAGGAAGTCTTTTGAAATAACAGAGCTTGGGGTCAGTTACTTGACAGTCCAATCAGATGCAAGGGTCCTTGACTTTAGTTTTCCATTTGCAGCTATTAAAAATGAACATGCTACAATTTTGGGGGACGAAAGCCCTTAAAATCCATTTTTTTTATTCCATAGATTGTGGTAATGGCCGTTTAAAAAAATAGAAAAAAAATACACCTAATTAATGTAATTTTGGTCCTGTGCTATATAGGAGGATTTACTCTTTCCGTATTTTCAAATGGTGACATTGGCCATTTTGAAGATGTCAGATGCTCTCAAAACTTTAAAAAAACATCTTACATGTATTTCTTATTACTCAATTAATAAAAAAAACACCTTAATTTGCCATTTTTGCCCATCTAGGAGTCAATATTAAAATACTTTCATACTTTTCAACATGCGGAGGCAGCCTATTGTGGATTTAGAGGCCCAGATGATATCTCAACTTAATAAATCTCATTCCAAGGGATTTGTTATGCAGAATTAGTGGAAAAGGAAAGGTTATCTGTTTGTCATTTTGGCCCATCTGACACCAGAGATACAATAATTTGTACTTTTCAACATGGCGGATGGCAGCCATATTGGATTTTGAGGGTAAGATGATATCTATCTTCATAAAACCCCATTTTAATGGATTTGTTATGCTAGATATTAATGGGAGAACAATGAAATATGTTTGCCCTTTGCTCATTTATGCAGAGATATGAGGATGTGTTTTTCCAAATGGCGGATGGCTGGCCATTTTTGTTTATGTCATAGTTTGAACGCTTTCTGGGACATCGATTCTGTGCAACTTTTGATATATTATTAAACGACCTTATATTACCAGAAAATGCCAGAAAACTTCTGTTGGCAATTTTTTTGGGTTAGTGGGTAACATGTCCTATTTTGATCCTACTTAATAGTGCATGTTGTCTTGTCGTGGTCTTTCACACTTTTACCTCTTTGTACTTGCGATGGCGGGGATTTTGTTATTTTTACAATGATTTTTCAAAATGCCTTTATGTATCAAATTGTAATAAAGATAAGCTCAAATTAAATAATGACTATATTTATATTTTGTCAATAAAATATAATCACAGCACAATAGGACAGTGAATCTTCAATATATTCTGAACATGGTTCAAGGAAATTTCATAGTGGAAAATGTAAAAGTGCAACAAGAGAATCCAACCAACGTGAGTTGTTTTAGTGATTTCATAGAGCGGAAGACTCAATAGATTTCTCACGTTGTATGTGCCAAGGGAAGATATCAGGAGCTTCCCACAATGCATTTGTTTCCATTGGAAGTTTTTGTACAGTCGTTGTTCATGTTGAATCGTTAGAGAGAAACAACTCTTTTAAATGCAAGTTGTATCAAGTACTGTCAATTTAGCCATGTTCATCACTAACGATTACAATCAGTACCTGTACACAAACCTCCATTGGAAGTTTGTGGGAAGCTACTGAAATATTACCTTGTATGTGCCTACAGAAATGATTAAAGGGGCATTCGTGATCCACAAGGACCACAAACCTGCCCCCCCCCGACTGACCCTAGAAGAAGTTGAGATTTCAATATCACTCTCATCTGAACCGTTAGCCTGACAGTAATCCACAATGTACTAATCTAAGTGGAAATTCGCTGATCTGTAAGAATGTGCCATTTTGTGATTTTCTGCCGGGGGGGGGGGCACTTGTATTCAAAGGTGGATATGAGTGCGTGAATGTGTGGGAAATTACAAAAATGCACCCTATCGACTAAAACAGACCCTATAAACAAGTAATTTTGTATGTTTTTTTGCTACACTAAAGAAGTATTTTGTCAGTGTTTTGCCTACCCTAAACAGTAAGCAATGCAGGTGTTGTGTCTTAAATATACCCTTATTATCTGGCTTTGCTTTAAAATATTTTTTGTCGTTTTGATCTCTGTTTATAATTGAGATTTCAGGAGGGTTAAGAACAAAACATACCCTTTTTACACTTTTGTGTCTTGACACCCTAAACGATATACGCGCGTACATCGCCTGTTGGAACGAGACCCTTTTTACGCGTTTTCTTGTTCACCCATCATATCCAACTTTGAATAAAGTGGCCCCTCGGGGCCACCGTACAGAAATTACAGCATTACATGACCTATATGGGGTCATGAAAAAAAGTAATTGCTCATAACACAACCTCCCCAAAAAAAAAAAAAGATCGAGATCACCCAAATTTTGTGAATAACCTTTTTCAGATAACCTAGTGAACAATGAATAACAGAAGGTGCTGGAATCACAAAATGCACCTTTAAAGTAAAAAGAAATGTTGATTTGCCTCTATTTCAATATAAACATAGGTTGAATTTTCGTATTTGCTCCATACAAAAGATACTTTGCACAATCTTTGGTATCAAAGAATTTTTTTCAGCTTGATCCTTTCAGAGAGGGATATTTTAGAAAAGTATGTACCTGGCGACAGCCTACTGAGCCTTCCAACATTGTTTTATGGGAATCATCTCCATTTGAATTTTCTTAGTTCAAATTTCTGATGCACTTAAGTCAAACAAGAAACAAGAAAAAACTAAGGGTAATTTTGAAGTAGTTGCCATAGGCAGTCCTAAATCTCTCCTGGCAAGTGGTGCGTAGCCAGCTTTTTTTAGGGGGGGCAAAGAGGGGGAACAATATATTTTCCGGGGGCAAGCATATATTAAAATTTGTTTAGTAATAGTTCATATGTCCTTTTAAATCCCTAATTTTTCAGGGTCAGGGGAAAGTTCCCCAGGGTGGGGGCGGGAAGCTGCCCCCCCCCACCCTCTGGCTACGCCACTGCTTCCTGGAGCTTCAAAAACACTAAACCCACTAACTTTTCCCCGTGCTAACCACTTGAGAGTGAATGGCGTATGCGTACTCAAGATTGGACTGGGGAACAGTGGCGTACCAAGGTAGTCGATCCAGAGGGGTCAAATTTCCAAGTCGTCCCTCCAGAGGGCCAATTCGTAAGTCGTCCCGGTGATTTGCTCCAATATGTTCTGAATTTGACCAAATGCGCGCGTAGGCGCGAGAAAATCGCCGATTTACTTTAATTTTGCCCAAATTTAGGCGAAAGTGGTCGAAATTCCCCCCAAAGAGGGATGAAATGCATATTTTGGCATCTCGTCCTGCTTTTTCGAGCCAGAGTGGGCAACTTTCCCCCTTGCCCCCCCCCCCCCCACCTCCCCCCCGGTCGGTACGCCACTGCTGGGGAAGTATCGATGCTGTGCACTCTCATTTTTTTCTGTTCAAATTACCAACGACAAACCTAGGAGTGTAGGAACCAGTCGTTTTATCTGTGGCAGACGATCCTGGAATTAGCGCACAATGCAGACTTCACATTTGTCGAAGAGAGAAGCGTTGGATGAACTCGCTCCTTATTTTGAGCAAGCAAACCACGTACGTACAAATCCATCCAAGACACAGGTCCGGGACACAGGTAAGGGGGGGGGGGGGGGGGGGGGGGGGTGGGGGGGTGGTTGTGATTTTCCATCTACGCAACCGCGAAGACAAACCTCAGCTTCAACTAGCCTGGTCTGGAACACCCCCAAGTGGAGCACTGTAAAATCCCGGTCTACCTAGGAGTTACCTTGTCGTACCTCTCTTATACGACCCACATCAGAAGACGAAGAGTAAAGTATGTTCATATATCCCGACAAAAATAAAGCATGATTTTGAGCAAGAATCATGTCCTGATCATGCATTTGAACCAAGATTTCCTTTAGCAACGGCTGAAATATTGAAATTTCGAACTGGTACATTGTCCTGCTTCTGCACAGGTGCACATTTACACAGTGCTCCAAGACCCCCCCCCCCCCCCCCCCCCCCAAAAAAAAAGAAAGAAAAAAAAGACCCAACCCCCCCCCCCCCCCCCCCCCCCCCCCCCCACCACCCCCCCCCCCCCCCCCCACCCCCCCTAAAAAAATACCCCCCCCCACCCCCCCCCCCCCCCCCCCCCCCCCCCCCCCCCCCCCCCCCCCCCCCCCCCCCCCCCCCCCCAATCATGCCATGTCCGGTCATGCCTTATTTTATGCCCATCCCATCCCTTGTGCCATGCCCACCACTCATTGCGAATCAAGGACAAATACGTCATTGCTACTGCTTCACTACTTCCCATGTCCATTCATGCCAATACCATCCCACTCTCGCGTCATGCTTTAATTGAATGACCATAGACATGTGGTAATAGTTCACTATACTGTGTTCTCGTACATTGTTTCTAACAGACCTCTCCCTTCACCACTAATGCCACTTTGATATCAGTCCCTTCATTCATGCCTTGCAGCACAACAGCAGTCGCAATGTCCATGGCTTTTTAATTAATGACCATGCCAGCAGGCATGAAAAGGCAGTGATCATGGTCAGGGAATAATATCCTTCCTGGCTGCAATAATACAAAGGAAACCCCCCACCCCCCCCACACATGCAGGTATAGACATGGACGTGGCATGAAACAATCACGAAGTCCTTTGTCTTGCTCAGCAACAGTAGCAAAGTAGCAAACAATTTGCGGACTGCCCATGAAGATTTTTGCCTGGCCACACAAGAACATATTGTACAACTCCTGGCACAAAATGGTGCTTAGGTCGTCCACGTACCCTAAGATCGACGGTACTTGCCCTATGCTACTCATGTGCAGAGTATGCTTGCCCTGTACAACTGTATGGGAAAGATCAACCCATGCCAAGAAGCTTCCTCCAGCCGGTTATCACAGGATGTCTTCACCCAACACCAACGACAACTTACACGTCCTAGCAGGAATTGCTCCACCAGACATCCGTCGTACCCCCATCTGGCTGGATCATATTGGAG
The DNA here is from genome assembly GCA_023653785.1 of Ophioderma brevispina. Taxonomy (NCBI): domain Eukaryota; kingdom Metazoa; phylum Echinodermata; class Ophiuroidea; order Amphilepidida; family Ophiodermatidae; genus Ophioderma; species Ophioderma brevispina. The sequence continues at coordinate 27,518 of JAMKCH010020611.1, read as the reverse complement.
AACCAGTGTTTGGATACGATCATCAGAAGACCAGCCTATTTTCAAAGTTATATTTGATTAGTGTTTACAGTGATGTAATGCGCAAGTGTATAATCACAGTGCCCCAAAGGCCACTGTGTTGTTAGCCCAGGAGCTAGCAGACATTTGTAACACATCTCGAGTACAAAAGGTTCGAGTGATTAAATATGTTGACAGCCTGACAGGGACCCCTGAAACGTGATTCTTAAGTGTTGCAAATGGTGCCTTCAGGAGAGTGGGCCAAGACAAAGTTTGTACAAGGGTCAAATTTTTAAATTGATCCAATCGTGTTGAAAAGTATACCATGTTATTTGTCTAACCATAAGGATTCAGAAAAGGTATAGTTTGTACTACCTACAACGTAAAGTTTAAGAGCTATAGGCTAAAACAGCAAAACTCAATAAAAAGGGTCAATTTCAGTTGTACAGGGGTCAAATTTTAAAGCTGCTCCGATTTGGATGAAAAATGGTGCAAATTATTGGTGGAGCTCATAAGATTAAAAATTATAATAAGGAATAGTTTTGTGTGTCTCAAATGCTTGCTTAACAAAGTAGGGGGTAACAAGGTCAAGCCCCATTGAATGCAATGGACATCGAACTTCTGTGCCCCCTACATCGGTAACTAAGGATTTTATACGGTCAAAACTATTCCTTATTACTGTAGTCTTTGCTACATGTACGTGTTCGTGTCCTGTTGTTTCAGTTCCCCATTCAGTGGACGTGCCACGTGATGGATACAAGGTAATTTTAATCCAGTGTTTCGAATTCTCTTACAAGGTATAGAATGGATTTACTAAAAATAGGTTGACCAGCTGCAAATATTAAGGCAATATGTATCCATATACGCCTAGCTTCTTTCCTTTTATCTCTTTTGTGTGTACTGCCCCTTATTTTTGTGGAAGAGACAGGCGCAGTTCAGGCTTTAAAAGTAAGCATACAAAACAAGCGTAATTATTAAAACAAGAAATGTTAACTAATCATTTGAATTTCAATTAAAGGTGCATTTCGTGATTCCAGCACCCTCTGATGGTTCACTAGATATCCTCCAGGGGGGCAAAGAGTGGCTGAACATATTTTTCAGGGGGCAAGCATATATTAAAATTTTTTAGTATAGTAATGGCCTATGTAAAGCACTCACTAATGTTTTCAGGGGCAAAAAGTGGGAAAGTTCCCCAGGGGGGGGGCGGGGAAGCCTGGCCCCCCCCCACCCTCTGGCTACGCCACTGTCGTCCTGGAGCTTCAAAACACTAAAACCCCACTAACCCTTTCGTTTCTCCGTGCTAACAACTTGAGAGTGAATGGCGTATGGCTTAACTCAAGAATGGACTGGGAACGTGGCGTCCAAGTTAGTCGATCCAGAGGGTTCAAATTCCAATTCTCCCGCCAGGAGGGGGCAAAGATTCTCGTAAGTCGTCCCGGTGCTTTGCTCCAATTAAGTCTGAAATTGACCAATGCTCGCGTAGCGCTGATAAATCGCCAATTTACTTACTTAAATTTTGCCCAAATTTAGCTGAAATTTGGTCGAAATTCCCCAAAAGAGGGGATGAAAAATGCATATGTTTGGTCCATATCGGCCTTCCCTGGCTTTTTCGAGCCAGAGGGGCAACTTTCCCCCCTTGGCCCCCCCCCCAGGGCCCCCCGCCCACCCCCCCCCCCACCCCCCCCCGATCCCCCCCCCCCCCCCCCCCTTGTCGGCTAACGCCACTTGCTGGGAAGGTAGGTGCTGGCACCTCTCCTGTTCAAAATACCAACGACAAACCTAGGAGTGTAGTACCATCGTTTTATCTGTGGGGCAACGATCCTGGAATTACGCACAAGATGCAGACTTCACATTTTTCGAGAGAGAAGCTTGGATGAACGAACTCGGCTCTTATTTTTGAGCAAGCAACCACGTACGGTAGGCAAATCCATCCAATACACAGGTCCGGACACCGGTATTTGATTTTCCTCTACTCAACCGCGAAGACAAGACCTCACTTCAATCAAAACTATCCTGGTCTGGAACACCCCAAGGTGGACACTGTGCTAATCCCCCGTCTACCTAGGGGTTACTTTGGACCGCACTCTCTCCTTATAAGACCCACATCAAGAAACGAAGAGGTAAAGTATGTTCATATATTCCCAGACAAAATAAAGCATGATTTTGAGCATGAAAATCATGTCCTGATCAGTGCATTTATAACAAAAGAATTTCCTTAGCAACGGGCATGAAATATATGAAATTTCGAACTGGTACATTGGGCTAATTCATCACAGGTGCAACATTTAACACAGTGCTCCAAGTCAGGAGAGGGTCAGCCATGTCCGTCATGCCTTATTTTAATGCCGCATCCCATCCCTTGGGCCATGCCAACCACGCATTGAGAACCAAGGATAAATATTTCATTGCTACTGCTTCACTACTTCCCATTTCCTATCATGACCAATACCATCCCCTCGTCGCGTCATGCTTTAATTATAATGACCATAAGACATGTGTAAAGTTTCACTATAGCTGTGTTCTCTACTTGTTTCTACCATGACCTCTCCCATTCACCACTAAGGCCACTTTGATATCATGTCCTTTCAGTTATAGCCTTGCAGTGCAACAGTCATAGCAGTCCATGTGGCTTTAATTAAATGAACCAATGCCGCAGGCTGAGAAGGCGTGATCAGGGTCAGGGAATAAATATCCTTCAGTCTGGCAATAATACAAAGAAAAACGTAACAGGGATATACAGGACGTGTGCATGAAACAATCACAAGTCCTTTGTTCTTGCTCAGCAACAGTAGCAAAGTAGCAACCATTTCGGGACTTGCCATGATTGAATTTTTGCCTGGCCCCAAAACATATTGTACAACTCACTGGGCAGCAAAATGGGGTGCTTAGTCGTCCACGTACCCTAAGATCGACGGTACTTGCCCCCTATTCAAACTCGTGTGGCAGAGTATGCTTGCCCTGTACACAACTGTAATGGTGGAAGATCACCCATGCCAAGAAGCTTCCTCCAGCCGGTTATCACCTGATGTCTTGCACCACACAACGACAAACTTACAACGTCCTAGCAGAAATTGCTCCACAACATCCGTCGTACCCCACCCATCTGGCTGGCTCATATTTGGAGAACCAGTTGGTTTGATACGATCATCAGCCGACCAGCTTATTTTCAAAGTTATATCTTTATTAGTGTTTACAGTGATGTAATGCGCAAGTGTTATAATCACAGTGCCCCCAGGCCACTGTGTTGGTTGTTAGCCCAGAGCTAGCAGACATTTGTACACATCTCAAGTAACAGAAGGTTCGATTGATTAAATTTGTTGACACCTGGGGACAGGGACCCCCTGAAAGGTGATTCTTAAAGTGGTTTGCAAATGGTGCCTTCAGGAGAGGGGCCAAGCACAAAAAGTTGACCGGGTTCAATTTTTTAAATTGATCCAATCGTGTTGAAAAGTATTCCACATAATTTGTCCAACCAAAGGAATTCAAAAAGGTATAGTTTTGTACTATACCCTACAGACGTAAGTTAAGAGCTATAGGCTACAACAGCAAAATCAATAAAAGGTTCAATTTCAGTTGTACAAGGGGTCAATTTTTAAAGCTGCTTCGATTTATGATGTAAATGGTGGGGCAAATTATTGGTGGAGCTCATAAGATTTCAAAATTAAATAATAAGAATATTTTTTTTATTTGTTGCTGTTTTGTTTATTTTTAAAAATGATAGCTAAAAATGTTTTTAAGCCCCATTGAATGCATGGACATCGACTTTCTGTCCCCTACATCGGTAACTAAGGATTTTATACGGTCAAAATATTCCTTATTACTGGTAGTCCTTGCTACATGTACGTGTTCGTGTCCCTGTTGTTTCAGTTCCCCATTCAGTGGCAGTGTCACGTGATGGATACAGTAATTTTAATCCAGAGTTTCGATTCTCTTACAATGTATGAATGGATTTACTAAAAATAGGTGGACATCTGCATATTACTGCCATTACAATGTTATCCATATCGCCTATCTTCTTTCCGTTATTTAAATCTTTTTTGATTGTACTGCCCCTTATTTTTGTGGAAGAGACGGCGCAGTTCAGGCTTTAAAAAGTAAAGAATAAAAAAAGCGGTAATTATTACAACAAGAATGGTAACTAATCAAAAATTTTGAATTTCCATTAAAGGTGCATCGTGATTCCAGCACCCTCGGTTTATTCAATCTTCACTAGATATCCTTGAGAAAAGCCTGATTCACAAAATTTGAATTGATTCCGAAGGCTTGCCGGTTTTGTGTTATATGCATATGTTTGTTCCCACGGTCCCATGGCCACTGTTCTGTAAGCTTCCGTTTACAGACGGAAAATACAAATTGCAAATTGCTTACAGATACGAACCGAATTTGCACGTAAGATTTGTACACATGAATACTAAGGAGGGGTCATTATTTACGCCGGGGGGCGGGGGGGGGGGGATGGATGATTTAGGGGGGAACCCGAACATTTTTTTGTAAGAACAGGGCGTTAACGTGAAATTTTTTCTTCAACAAGAGAGAGGGGAGCATGAACTTTTAAATGGGCAATCAGCATGATCAAGGAGGGAGTGTGAATTTTTGAACGGAAGCAATGGGAGAACGTTTGTTTGTTTTTTAAAAAAAAACTTGAAATCCTCCATTCCCTCCCTGGCATAAATAATGACCGGCTCAAGGTTAAAACGTTCATAACGATATAAAATGCATCAACTTTTCTCAGTTAAATCGGGGGTACGAGGTTGTTGATCAGGGGGGCCCTGAAAGCCCCTTAAGGGAGGCGAGGCAAGAGCACACAATCTCCCAATTTCTCTTCCCATAATGGCCTTCCCTGTCCGTTCCTGGGTTTACTCATTGTGTTGTAGCAAGCTAAGGCGCTCCACGTCCTGTCGCCCTGAGCACTCTGTGGATTTGTCCCGTTCGTGTTATAAAGAATAAATAATTTATTATGCATTAAACATAAGGATCAAACTGGCAACAAGTAGATTGTTTGTTTAATCTTCATCATATTTAGAGAATAAGGTCATTATTTGGGAACCGGTTTTTTTCCTTTACGACGAATGATACCAAAGGGATACCATTATTTTAAGGACTGGAAGAACGTAGGCCGAGGCCAGAGGCTTCCACGCAAAAATAAATGTGTTCGCCGGGTTCAATTCGTCGTAAAGAGGATACCGGTGAATCAGGATATAGTCGCGGTGGAGTCATAGTCCTGGCTTCATTAAGACTATAACGGAATAAAGCGTGAAATGTTTGCGTTAAGAGTCACTGAATCGATTGACCTATTGTTCACCATTGTGTTCCCGGACTATGAGTAACGCCGCAATGTTTAATCTTCTACCAGTCCCCAAAATCATACCTTTATTCTCATTCTTGAAATTGGGGTTCATTCATAGTATTTTGGGTATGAACGATTGTTTAATCCCGACGGGTTCCCGAGGGCAATAAACAACGACAACGTTCATACCCAACTATGAATGAACCCCGTTCATGTATACCGTACTTTTTACTAACTATTACCTTACAAAATTAATCAATTAAATATCAAATTCATTCTGAACTTGCATGATTTTTTGACCACTTTCGGCGTTCGTCACGTGCAGCCATGCATAAACGTTCGTTTATACATGGTCACGTGACGGGTATTGACAAATCGCGTACGCCGATACATAAGAGTTATACATAAACAAGGCTTTAATCATAAGGTCTCTTTAACCCATGTCGCGATGCCTTTAATCTAGCGGCTTTAAATAGCAACAAAATAGGACTGGCCACCCACCCATTGACAACAATCGAACAACCCGTTGAACGGAACGATCATACGCAACGATACGCAACGTTGACATGAGGCGGGCGCGAACGTAGCAAAACGCAGTATGAACGCGAGCGCTTCAACCTAAAAATAACATCAATAACGTCACGCTTACCACCTGGTCAATTGGTCGAATTGAACCCTGGCACAGCCCAATGAAATTGCTTACATTTTCACAGCTGTTTAAGAATATCTCGTATACGTTGGCCTAAATAATTTTAAAAAATGCTAGATCTTGAAAGGCTAAACACTTTTTTATTAAAAACACCCCAATTTCCTCTTAGTACAACAATCTTGTTACAGGAACAACCCGGTGTTTAAAGGGACATAATGGCATGAAAAAAAAAAAATTGACATATGAACAATGACACCTACGGAAAGCCCTTCCATCGATTTTGAAAACAATTTGGATGTTTCATTCTGTAAAAACAGGAAGAGTTGGGGGGTGGCAGTATGTGGGAAATTTCGGGAACAAGGATGCTGGAACATTACTGCCATCAGCATTTAAACCAACTTGGAAGCATGTTGTCATCACATTTCGCAGACCATTGTAATTGTATATATGCTAATCCCGGTGGAAAGTAATCATAGTCCTCAGTATCATAGTCCGGGCTCATATACGGCAACAGGATAAAGCGTGAAACTAATGTTGTGTGAGAGTCAACTGAATCGATTAACCCTATTGTTCACCATTGTTTCCCGGACTTTGAGCCCGGATGACATATCTCCTGCCCACCCCGGCTATCCATCTTCACTTGCCAGATCATATCTTACTGACATTCCGGTTAGAAGTAATTATTCCGGCGTACTCCAGTCCGGCTACACGGTAACGAATTATCACTCGATTCAGTTGACCTTCAGACCTTCACGCAACATTAGTTTCACTCTTTATTCCGTTCTGTCTATGGCGCCCGGAACAATGCGCCCGCCGGACAGAGTTGCTTCACACGCGTTCTGAATGCTTTTGATTGGGCGGCAAAACTGGCCAGATCACTGTAAATTCTGTCAAGGGATGTGTTAACACCTTTCTTTTTCCGTTCAGAACTTGCCACCAACTGCCACCTCCTCCCTGGAAATCTTCTGGTTTTTACTGTTTTTGCAGAATGTATAACGTCCAAATTTGTTTTTAACTCGTGGAAGTGATTTCAGTAGGGTCCATTTTATTATGGTCAACATTTTTATCATGCATTATGTCCCTTAAATAACCACAACTTTACAAGATTTCAGTAAATTGATGTAATGTTTTTCTTTTTTCAGTCTCAGGTTGTTAACTACAATAACTATTAAATGCAAAGTGCGATTCTAAATACATAATTCCTAATAATAATGGAGTGGGCCGAGCTTAAAAAGTGCTCTATGTTTTGTTGAGCTACCCAGGTCCCTCCTCTCGTAACCAAAACACACCTTTTTATTTGAGGGATTAATATATGGGATTAAAAGAAAACGATGGCTGTAGTTGAAATATTTTGTGGGATGGATAATTTCTAGAACATCGCCCTTGGGTAGACTCGGGTACCTTCTATTTCAATCAACGTGGTTGTGTTCAAGTCCGAAGTCCATCCCGCGGTTCTTTCGTTAAAAAGATAATCCACAATCATGCTGAACCCAATGGGCGATTGGTTACATCAAAGGCTCTTGAAATGTTTTTTCCGTTGCACCATCAGCTATACTGCCACTTCCGTTGAGTTGCTGTAGCAGGGCATTAATGACATTGACCATTGTTTCAGGAATTCCATAGTGACGTAATATGAAGAACATGACGGTCCTATCGGTGGAATCAAAGGCTTTCTTGAAGTCGATGAAAGTGACAAAGCTTGACCATAAGAGGAAGTTGGTGTCTTTGAATCCCTCAATAATTCGTAGAAGGATGTGTGCCTGCTGCGCATAACGCCTATTGGATCAACAAATTGGTCGCAATTCTATTTAACTAGAATTATTGTTGTAAACTTTAAAGCAGCTATGGAAAACCTCAGACATGTCAGAAGTGGCTAGGGTCCGACCAGGTAACCTTGTCAATCAGTAAGATTTTTGAACTTGTGGCTTTATTCCCCGTTAATGCTTTATTAAGGCTGAACATCAGAGATTTCCCTATGAGGGCGCACTCATTTTTCAACCAATTGATTTTCCGGCATATACAATAATTCTTGTCCATACACTAATCACGGTGTGAAATACTAAGGGGCTCAAGTCAAAGTCACGTCATAAAGAAAATCACAACTTTGTTATAAAATTCCTGATCCGGAATTTTTGTTATAACACGTTAATCCTATGGCACATTTCTACTTTTATAATGTACCTGCATGAAAACGGAAATCCGATCACTCTCTAATTGGAATTAGCATTTTAAAGGTAATTAATCCTTAGTTCTCTATTATGACTATTTTCAATTACTCTACAGAAAAAAAATTAATTTGTGAAATCTCTGAGTCAGCTTTACGTATTACCACAAAAGATTTCTCACCCAGCTTCGAGTTTCGTGGCGTGCGTGTAGGCGCTCGTCTTGCATTTTTTTGAAGATTTCAACGTTTTGGCTTGCCTTATTGATTGACTTTCATTTTCCAATTTTAAAGTATCCACAGAAATACATTTATTGTGTCTAACACATAAACCTGTACTTCATGTCTATTTTTATCAGGTATTGTGCTGTTTAAGGGGCATAAATTTTAAAATGTATTTGACTTTGCGTGTCATTTTGGAAAATTTGAAGTATGACTTATGGTTTAGCCACTTGGCCACACCCTTGTTAATTGGAATCATATAGTAATACCTAGAAACTCCATATTTTGATAATATCGGGTTGAATAGATAATTATCATTTTAGCGACGCCATCTTATTCTCAAAACGCCCAAGTATGCCCCAAGGTTACACCCGGCAGATTCTTATTCTACACACCCTATCAATCATTTTCGCAAAACATTGTGTATACTACTTAACTGTATAGGCGGTCACATGAACCTTTCTCCGTTCTCTATCTGACTATAACTTGAGGTTATATATATGTTTGTCAAGTACTGCAGTCTTGTCCCTTTGTATGATTCGTTGAGCCAGAAGTTTTAGCTTAAAGAGTCTTAAAAAAATCTTCTTCCACTTCTTTTGAGCCTGTGAGTATTTTTGAAATAGATCCTCTTTTTGGTCACTCTCTTTCTTCTTTCATCTTCATGATTTTCCTCTGATGCCCAGCCTAGCACCCTATAGAGGAGAATTATAGTTATGCAGAGAAGAAGTGGGTTGTAACCAAGGGGGTGAAAACGCATTCAAAACCATCGTACGTGCTGGGCGCTGACATTTTGAATATTGCACGGATAATTATCAGTTTGGTGCTTGTATACAACACACAATTCCAATTCGATACAAACAATCCGCCAAAATATCATTTGTTGGTTGGATGTTGGGTGCTATTGGGTGGTTAAATTTTGTCCTGACCCATGAATGCCACAACAACGAATGAAATGACTCAGTCAGTTTTTCTTGATTTAAATAAACCAAACCGCCCAATGATCCATCTTTTCACCTAAGCGCCCGCATTGCATTATGAAGAAAAAAGAGTATCTTAGTACATGATTCCAGGTACAACTATTTTTACAACACCTGGCCACCTCTAACCCATACATTAATTTGTATCACTACCGATAGTGTATATGCAAAGCGGGCACCCCAGTATGTGGAAGAAGGGCGGAGGCATCCATTGCTTTCTATTGTTGGTACTGTAGGTTTTTCTTTTGGTCGGCAAAAACATTCGATACGGTGAATTTCTAACTAAAGATTACTTAACTTTTGCCTCTCTATCTATATAGAACCCAACGAGGTTCTAGATAGATAGAGAGGCAAACGGTTACGTATCTTTAGAAATACACCGTCTCGCATGTTTGCCGACCACAGAAAACCTATAGTACCAACAATAGAAAGCAATGGCTGCCTCCGCTTCTTCCGCATACTGTGGGTGCCGCTTGCATATACATAATCGGTAGTGTATACAAATTATGTAGCGTGTTGAGGTGGCCAGGTGTATAAGTGATAGGTAACCTGGATCATTGTGCTCAGATACTCTTTTTCTCATAATGCAATGCGCGCTTAGGTGAAATATGTATTCATGTGAGCGGTGTTATTTAAATCAAGACTACTGATGTGACATTTCATTCGTTGCGTGGCCATGGGTAGGACAAAATTTAACCACCCAATAGCACCCAACATCCACAACTGATATTTTGGCGGATTGTTTGTGATCGAAATTGACATTATGTGTTTATACAACCACCCAAACTGATAATTATTCCGTGGCAATATTCAAAATGTCACGCCCATCACGGACGACTGGTTTTGAATGCGTTTCCCCCCTTGATAGAACCCTCTTTGGTTGCTCAGACTTCCAAAGGTTTTATCCGGGGGGGTTCGTCAAGTGGGGCATATATGTACTCAACATACTGCATCTAGTCATGGCCACAGATCAGGTGTTCAAATACGCGTAAAAGCTCGTAAACATTAAATACACAATAAAAACACCGCTTCCATATCCCAGGTAACTGAAGTAATCCGATGTATCGTTTAAACCTGACAAATTTCAGGGGTGGGGGTTACTTTTGGGGTGTTATTAATCGCTATAGCTGGGACCTAATTACAGGGATTGCAGGTATAAACTGACTTGGCGTGATGGCCAAGGCGAGCAAAAAGAAAAATAGAATTTAGATAAAAATGACCTATAAGGACTCAAAATCTAGAGTGACCTTGCCTGTGAAAAGATCTGGCGTAATTAATTATACCATATTGTGAAATGTGAAACAAGTGATGCTTTAAACTATAAATTTTTCTTGTCAAATTGTGTACTTTTTTTAGATACAGAGTCATTGCACCTGTATGTGGGGTCGAGTACACTCTTAGAAATAAAGGATCAACATAGAATCCCTTTTTTTTCTTATTTTTCACTCGCTAAGGCAGTGCTAATGTTCATCAAAACCTTGAAAAAGGTCTATCAAGAACCTTCCCATTAAATAGGCCTAGGAAGTTTTTTTTATGTGTTCAGTTTCACAGGTATATGTTGGAAAGGTTTGGAGCAACGGGGGGGTTGTAAAGGGGTGGCGGTGTGGGGCTAACGAGGCCTTTTGAGTCTAAATAATTTCATGGCCGGGCCAAAGAAGTCTTTTTTTATCTTTTTTTCCTGTTACAGTGTCCTGTTACACCAAGAACCTGCGGCCGTCCTCAGAAGGGTGCTTTATTACCTGCTCATTCATCCATTCTTTAATATTGTAATAAGTTTTCCTAATTGTCTGAGAATAAATGCTTTGGTGAAGGTAACTTTAGCCATTGGAATGCTTGCCAATGCACTCTAAGTTAATTGAAAACATTTATCACGAAAAGGGTCTATATTGACAAATTAAAACATTGTCATGCAATGATTGCATTTTTTGAGATCATTCAAGAAATAAAGCTCAATAATGTTTTCATATGTTCAATTAACAATTATCACAGCTTTTCAGATGAAATTTTTTCATAACTATATTTTCGTGATTTATTTACTTTTTAAAATTGCATGCATAATTAATGAAGACAACATTGTCGTAATACAATTTTAATGAATGAGCAAAATTGTCGTTAATTTTGTCATTTCTATTACTTCAAATTAAAGTTGAGAGTATGACAATTAAATGACGAATTATGAATTTATTTAGTTTGTCCTTAAATTGGTCCTGTGCCTCAAAAGACAAATTAATGAATGGATTATTTGCTTTAGTTGGTCATGTAATTGGTGGTGCATGTTACTAAAATGACAAGTTATCGACACTTTTGTCATTCATTAATTTGTCATGGCATCTTAAAAGTGAAATTTTTTAGTCAAGAACATATCTGTTAGATAAATTACATTTGAAATGCTATAATGGTTAACTGAAATACTATAAAACATATTTAGTCTTGTATTTCTTGAATGATAAAAAAAGTCCATTTGTCCAAAAAAAACAAATGAGGCACATTTCTTTCCTTAATTTGTCAAATAAGACCCTTTTCGTGAAAAATGAATGTGTCAGTGTATACCATGCCCCAAGAATAAACCCGCAGGCAATGAATTGCCGCTCTTGTGAATGGTATTTAATATTTTTGGAGGCATTAATGGGGCATTCGTAGTTGAGGTATTGAGCTCGGGGCCAGTTGGCTGGAGGTGAAATGTCGTCCTCACAGAAACAATCTGTGATTACATTGGAGAAAGAGGGCAAGGATGGGTGTAGATTGAAGAATTGGAGGCCCATATCTTTATTAAATGTTGATTATAAGATTGTTTCTAAAGCCTTATCAACATCACCCCAGGACATGCTGGATTACAATAGGTTTATTTAAAAGTATCAATAAGAAAAACCAGTTGTATAAACAATACTTACACTCTCCAACTATAACAAGACTTCAAAAATTTTTAACTACAGAAATACGTTAAATATACTTATTCGTAAGGCAAAGAGGAACACTTTTTTCTTAAATTTGAAAATCGCAAAAATAATATGAAACCAAACGTGGAAAACTATAAATGATCTCTTGGTCGAGGGGGGAAAAACATTTGGCAGAGCGTTTAAGGATGACAAAGCACCTTTCTCACTAACTCTGTAGATATTCGAATCATTTCAATAATTTCTTTGTAAATATTGGTCCAGATTGCATCCAATATAAAAAATACGTGAAAAACTATTTTGATTACCTTAAAGATTCAAAACATGCAGTATGTACATGAAACCAATTGATTGAAATGGATATTACTAGATGATTGAGAAATCAATCAAAACAGAGTGGCGGTATGATAACATTGGTATCTCATAATAAAGAAGTTGCCAACGAAATAGTTAGCTATACTCCGCTTACAAGAATATTTAATTTATCTATATCGACTAGGGTCGTTCCTTGAAAAGCTTAATAGCGAGGTAATACCATTTATAAGAAACAATATGTTGAATTGTTCTCAATTATCGTCCCCCGGGGTGTCTCTTTTAACATGTTTTTTCGAAAATACTAGAACGACTGCACTATGTTTATCGAGGCTTGTCTGTCATTCATACTTTTTTTATTTATTGAATTATTTTGTTTCCATTACCACATATTTAACATACTTTGAATAATTTTCTTAAACCTATCAACCATAAGACCCATTCTCTGTCTTATTTCAATCAGCAATTGATAGTTAAGTATTTCTTGGAACATAGGCTAATATATTGTTCATTTTTTCAAGGGCAATTTTGGTCAGATTTGTGTTTACAACATACAATACACCCACTTTTGAAGATAGTATATTTTTCCATTGTTAAGATCAAATTGATAAACCTCCTAGGTTACAATTCCCAGTGTTTGATTGAATATCCAAATACTATCGTTTCAATTAATATTAATTTCAAATTTGAAAACGCTATCAAGATATAGCTCATTTTCTTCCAAAGGTTTTTAAATGGCATGCATGAATAAACATGTTCTCATAAATCATCAATTACATGACATAACAAACATAGGTCTGAATCGACTATATTCCATCTTTTTAAGCAGTTTCCTTAGGCAAAATCTGATGCAATATTTTAAGTTAAATGCGACAAGTTTCATTTATCGTGAGGTTAGTTGTTTGAGAGACCCAGATATTTGCCCAATTAAAAAACACAATTTAACTAATAAATTCCAATAACTTTCTCCAAGCACATCGGGATATTTTGGTTACCAAAGAGAAATTATTATCCCAAGTAGATTTTTTGTTTATGTTGCAACTGGTGAATAATCTGTCTTCTCATTCCACCTAATCGTGTTTTTGTCGAAGGCATTTGTTTTATAATTCCACCTTTTTAAAAAAGATTCCCAATCTCTTGGAAGCACTTTGTAATATCAACGTGTACTCGCTAAGGAAGTTTTTCGTTTTTAGAGTTACTCTATACTTAATCACTCTCGGATCAAAATCCATCCTATTTGTCATATATCACACATATAAACAAAACCACTTTTTTAAGCCCATGATCTGTATAAAATAACATGACCTGTTACACAAGAGATAATCTTTTTCCCCAATAACTTCCCTTCTATATCATTTACCACAGTTGGTTTCTTACCATTTATGTGTGATTTATAATGTCCACATTTAAAAAAAGGCAAACTTTAAAAAAACAAATATATTTATATTTAAGATATGGGAAAGAATATTGGTTTCAAAGTTCATTTAAATATTAATAATGATTGCGCCATTACACGATATATTGTGATCGATGGTATCGAAATCTTTCGATAATCTAAAAAATAAATCCAATGGTTGTTTCAGTTCTTTCCACTGCAGTAATTTATTTTATCCACCAATCAATAATGGCAAAAAAAAAAATAACATATAGGTGAATGATTGGACCGAAACCAAATTGCCTATCATTACATGATTTCATTGGTGTTATAATAGATTTATTGAAACCTTAATACACGTTCCAATGAACATCCTTTATTTTCGAAGACCTGTACCCCCCTCTCGAACGAGGTGGTATTTATGTTCAAATATTCAAGAAATGAATTGAGCTAATAAGGCATTTGATAACTATTTTATAAACTTTCTGACATCCATGCTCAGACAAACATTTAAATGATCTCAATTTTAACAAGAACAAAAGAACTTTAAAGGAAACTTTTTCCTGACCATGTATTTCGAACAAACTGACCCCTTTCTTTAGAATTCTTCGTTAGAAAATAAAATAAAACAACTAAAGGTCCTAAACATTTCCGTTTTCAACTAACGTAACAATTTCTCTCAAAATATAATTGAACGTTTTCTAACTAATAATATTTTTGTCACGAGCACCGTCCTTTGACTTGTCTACAGCCGGTATGATTTTCTTTTTAAATGTGTATTATGATTTTGAAAACTTTTGTGTGTGTTTGTTTTTAGGGACAGTTCCTTGTCGGTGTCTTATTGGCGTTTTGGACTGATTTTGCAATTTTGTTATGTATATAAGTAAGTTTTTAATGTTTTTGATATCTTGTATAATGGAAAATACAGGACTTGGATTGAAAATTGACTACTTCTTGTTCCTGAAATTGTGGAACCAGCGAATATTTTTCGCCGCATTTAAACCAGAGGGCTTGGAAGAGTCTGACAAGCTGCCTGTTGTTTCAATTTGTTTAACTCTAACTGAGCTTCAGCTCTTTTTGTTTCATTCATTTGCAATTTTTCCTTTCCAAATTCCTTTGTATTTGCATTCCATCTGCTTTCTGTTCATTGCTTTTGCATTTCATTTCTTTTGTTGCATTTCTTTTTGGCATTTTGCAGTTTGTCAACTTTTCTGTTTTCTAATTCAATTTCCTTTTCTTTCTTTCTGTTGCTTTTGAATTTGGCAATTTCTATTTCTTTTTGTTCCCTCCAATTTGTCTTTTTTCCATTTGCATTTTCATTTGCCTTTCTCTTTTAATTTTACGGCATCACTGTGTGCCCCTGTTCCAAACGCTCTTCTATCCTATCCAAAGTTATGAACTCTACCAACCCTCTCCTGGACAAACTTTTCATCAAATTATTTTTTATGACTTGCTTTCTCGTAGTCATTTTTGTTTCAAGTCCTAAATGCTTTGCTAATTTCTTAACTCGGTTTTCTATCAGCTCATCAAACTTTCTCCAAACTTCTCCCAAGTTATTAGCCCTATGAAACTCTTCTTGTTAAACCCATTGTGTCTATACGATAACTACTCTACCACACAAATTTTTAACTTGACCCAAGCTACAATATGAACATGTAATAAACACAACATTTTTGTATCCAATGTGCTCAAAATGTTTTTTCAATCTTATCACACTTTTAATGTGTAAATCTGAACAATAAGGCTCAAATTTATCTCAATTCAATTCCCAGGCGAGCCCCCCCCCAGTCTTTATGACGCCTCGTGGACCACAAATGTCAGAATGAAACCTTTCAAACACAAATAATGCGCCTTTTTGGCACAAGTGATCTAATTTTATATAATAATACATATTTGACTATTTTAATCGGTTTGGATCAAGAATTTGGTAGGTCCAAACAATATTACATAGTAAAATTTAACACACAATTTATAAGATTTGATACCTATTATCCACAAGAATGTCCACTATGTCCACACGAAGCATTGCAATTCAACGATACTTGTCTCACAGCGACGACTTCAAACAGACAGCATGCAAAGTCACACTTATATTATCTTCCATGGGAAATTTCTCAGTCCCTGAAGATACTTTTGTCCAGCAGTCTAAGACGACAAGGTTGAATAAGTCCCTCGATGACACTAATTTTCCACCGTAACGAGTGAATCAAAAAAAAATTGTGCAAGGGTTGGAGATGACTTGACCTTGATAAAATCACTGAACATCGATTGTGTTGTGTTTTATAAACAAATATACTATACTTCCAACTGTTGAAAAAATGAAAAGAAAACATAAAAATAAGCCTATCTGACTAATTTTGTAAGAACTCTTTTTCCCCATTCCAATTGGATTTATACAGTTAAGCAAGAATATGTTAATTACGATATACGCGTTTCGGGGCATAGCATTTGAAAGTAATGATACCCCCTATTTTGTTTAATTGATATGGAATAACCATGGTCTTCCTTCATTGATCTTCAAAAAGAATTAATGTTCACACAAAATCTCACCCAATATCTTGATGTTTAAATGAAAAGGGTTTCACCTCTACTACTGTAATCTGGTAGCCATAGTACAGCCATGCCAATAAGAACTGAAATCTTTGCAATATCCTAAACAATGGAAGATCTTGTTTTCTTGCTCTTCCACAGGGGAATTGGTGTTTGGATTCGTCATATTTGGCACTTTTAAAATAATTCATTGCTTAATCCGAAGCTGAAATAATCAGAAATATAGTTACAAAGGTATCATGATATTGATATTGTATACATTCTCACAAACACACGTTTAATGTGTGTAAAATCCCATTGGATGGCAAAAAAGGGGTTTTGTTTCCAAAATTTTGTCAATATCTGGCTTATTTTTAATCGATTTCTTTCATGTTTCAACTTTGTAAGTATATTAGATGTTTTTATAAAAACAACAACAAATCTATGAATGTATGCATTAAGGTCAAGATCATCTTTAAATCTTGCACAATTTTTTGATTCACGTATATTCAATCAGTCCAAGATATCACCACGATTTCCCACTGTCCCAATTTGGAATCCTATCTTGATTCCCAGCACTTTTGGAATAAATTAAGCACCTTGCTCCATGAAATGAAAATATAATAAATCCTGGCACCAAGTACAGTTGTGCAAAGTTGCAGATCAAAACTAGCAATAACTTCTAGCTACTTCGGCTGCTGGCGAATCTTCTGGACAAGTTCTCCTTAATATACACAATATTCATAAGTATGTCCTAATACCTAAAAATAGGTTTTACAACATATCATGCTAAACAAATGACCTAGCACTTTCAAAATCAGATTTCACATAATTACATATCTACATTGCATCATCTCACAATTATAACTTCATGGGGAATCCCCGATCTTGCACTCTGTTTTTGATCTCAATGCTAAACAAGTGGACTTCATTTTTCTAATTTAAATCTTGGGGATCCCAGTTCTCCTCTTGTGCATCTATCTATTAAACCACCTGGGGGGTTTCTGTCTCAACAACACTGGGAATCCCTTGCTCTCTTTTTTTTGATCATAACAAGTCTTTTCCCATGAGAAATCTTTTTCTCAATCATTGAGAAATCAAATATACTTTTAATCACAAAAATGAGGTATTATAACGGTTCACCGTAACAAAAAAAATCGAAAGTACTGATTTTTTTGCCCTTTCCATCAAAATTCCTCTCTGAAGGATAAACTGAGAATTATTCTTGGTACAAAATTGTGAAATTTATCATTTCATATAGAGCCAATAACAAATTCAGCCATGTTTTTATATTAAAATATAAGCAAATCAATCACCTTTTCCCCTCTCTTTTAAGACATTTATGTAGCCAAATACCAGTAAGAAATCTAATTGAGTGGTCTAATCTATATGAAATTACTATTAGGACGCAATTTGGGGCCTCAAAATCTCTTGTTTGCACCTTTAAAAAGAAGATAGGCTGCATCCGCATCTGAAGATCTCTGAGAATAGCTGAACGCATAAGTTGACGTCAACTTGACTCGAGAAGGTAAAATGAACATAATTTGAACTGGCTTTTACTTTACTCTATGAACTAGGTCCATTTCTTACAACTAGTCTTTTAAAAATACAACCATCGCTTGCAGGATGTTAGTAACTTAATATGCTAGTGCAAATACTTGAACTCAAGAAACCCTCTCGTATTAGAGAAATTATCTAATCACCGTATATTTTCATGCATCAACCTTAATTTGAAACCATAGTTTGAACGCCAGCCTACAGCCATATCATTTCCTAGTGAGCGCCCCCCCTGTTATGACGGTTAGCAAATGTGTGGGTATTTATCATCAAATAGATCCTAATATTTTACCCACACCCTTCCCGAGATTACAAATTCCACTTACAGGAAAGTGTTTTAAACAACGTTTTTACTATGAGGCATGAAGTATCAACTTCTATGGCACAGTTCACATCTTTCATTCACAGTGTCTAGAAACACACCCCCTTAGTTTTGTTTCTATATATAATACCTAGCATACACAAAATCAGTTCATTCAATGCAGTACAATACAACCACACTGAACTGTGCCCTTGGTCGATGAGCATATGTAACTCATCATGCTCATAGTGGTGTTATCTGGGCATTGTAGCACATAATGGTACCTCCAACCATGTGTCAGATCATCCTTACATTGTCAATGAACTGAGAGTTTATCACTTTGCTGGTGGCTGTCATCCAATCAAAAGCTTGTTTCAGATGCGTAGGAAATGTAAATTAATGTCCTATTAGGCATATACCGTCCTTAATTCTTAAATATTGGAACCGAGGACTTGTACTGGCTACTGAGACACCACCCACTCCTGTGCATGACTGTGATATTCTGCCATCAGTTGCTTGTTCCCATATGCTAGGGTACTATATGTTGTGGCGTTTTATCCACTCTGACTTATACCCATCTTCGATGGAAAAATATGCATTACACTGGGTCCATTTTTGACCCGTTTGAGGCCCCCCCCCCCCAAAAAACCTTGGCGACCGCATGTCATATATATACACGATTATTTGCCGGTTCAAACCCTTTTACCTTCTGACGTCTAATTTAGTCTTCTACGCAAGCGTATACCTCCAAATATGGTATGATAGTATACAAATATGTTATAATCGCTGCATAATCACCACTGGCAGTGCTGTTTAGTATCAATACTCTTGTAGATAAAGAACGCTTGCAAGCGATTTGCGACGAAATGCAAGCGCTGATTGTCCTGCATTTGCAAAACACCCAACAAATTATGATTTGAGTCGGCTATACGGTCCTCGCTCTGAATCGCTCAAAGCCTACTAAGTATGATCTAACGTTTTTTCTCTTTCTCGCGCCTCGGCATTGGCACGTCGCATCACCAGCTGTGAAGTCTGTTGACACACCAGCCATTTCTTAATCTTTGCACCATCACATGGAAGGAATGTCCGAAATCAGTGAATAAAATGTGTGGGCCTCACATAAAATTGAAGCCCAAAATCAGCGCTAATTACGACAATTTTCTTCCTGCTTGTGTCTTCAACCGCCCACCATTCCTCGTCAACAAAAACCCCGTTGTTTCTCCTCCGAACCTCCATTCAGGTGAGTGTTTTTACGAATTTCTTTATTACGAAAACATGAAATACTGCCGTGTTCACAGTTTCGTTTGTTGAATGACTGCCATACGGTCCTCGTGTTGTATGCATGTATGGCGGTTTTGCATTGAATTGGTGGAAGTTCTGGAAACGGCGATCATGCTATTTTTTCATTGTAGTGTGCTAATAAGATACAAAATAAGACTGACATGAGTCTGAGAGACTCTGGTTAAAACTATTAGCCGGGTCGTGACCAGGGGACCCGGGGAAAAAAAAAAAAAAATATTTTTATTTTTTTTATTTTTTTTCCTTTTCTGAAAAAAATCCTCTTTAAGACTTTAACCCATTAAAAACCCCGAAATCCCCTTTGGGGAAAATTTTTTGTGGCCGTTTAAAATCGACTCTTTCAGTTTTGCTGGAGAACTTTTCGAGAAATCTTTGATTATGGACTGGGAAATGAGAACTTTGCGAGCGTAGATTACGCTTGCATTGATTGCGCTCGTTTTATACCATAATGGGATGCGAGTATAGATTACCTCGCGTGCGTCACTCCTAGGGAGCACATTACAAAATCCTTCCCACCCGCGTAAGTGCAACACCGTAGTTCTATATATAACCTATTAGAATTTTGAGCGTAATTTGTGTAGTTTTGTGCACAGTTTTTGCCAGAAACATTTTGAACCCGCATGCCCTTCATTTTGAAATAAGAGGAGCTCTGTTAATAAATCTCCTGGGTTCATTTAGGAGCCACAATGGGCGCTTTAACACATTTCACAAAAACACACACTTTCAGTAATAAGGAGCCAATTTTTGAGCTCCTACAGACTGTTAAGGAGAGCTGTAGGAGCTCCGGAGCATAGCTCTCCTCAGAATGAAGGTCTGAAACCGGCATGAACTGGTTAAACCGTCCAAAACTAGGAATGTCCCTGAGGTGGAGGAGGTCGTCATGCAAAGCATTTAGGGTATGTCAACTAAATTAAGTCGCCCTCTTTAATTACTTAGATAGTCAACATGCCTTGCATTATTTTATTTTTTCAATACATAGGTACCAAAGAGGGGAACTTGTGAAATTAACAGAACAATAAAATTGAAATGTAATGTTCAAATGCATTTGGCCACTTAAGCCCCCCTATTACCTATTTTGTGACTGGTCATATATACAAATTGTGTACAAAAATAGTACATTGTTGTGCAGGGCTTATAGTCCAGTCGGAGGAAGAGGTCAGCTTCGATTAATTCCTCCGGTCGACAATTTGGTACTGTTGGATGCACTTTTTAATCATCTATCACATATAAAATCGGCCAAAATCGCTTTGGGGAACTTTTTTTTAGGAGCACCTAAAGTTGTGCTTTTTTGTAGATTAGCGGCAATAGAATTCTAAAAACAAGCTGGGTTAAAAACTTGACGCGTAGTATGCAAACAGAAAATGCGATGGCTTGAACTAATAAGCGGGCGTCAAACGTTACGCGTTTGCTGCGTTTTGTGGGCAATGGCGCATGTTAATTTCATATTAACTTGATATTCATACGCTGTGACTTTCGTGATCACATGAAAGATGGGCACTAAATTTATCATCGGCACAATACAAAACGCAGGGCAATGTGTATTTGTTGTTTTTGTGTGGGTTTTATTTGCGTTGTTTTGCGTCGTGCATGTCGGTGTGTCCAAATTATCAAAATTAAGGTGCACGTTATAGCGTTTTAACGTAACTTTGAAAGAAAATGAACATTTTATCACATGTACAAAGACTACCACCATTCTCTTGTTTATACGTTTATGTCTGCGTCGTTCTTTTCATATTTAGAAATATCCGAAAATAGTAACTAGTGTTAAACTGACATTAATTAACATGCACATTTTAAAACAGTTTATTTATTTGTAAACGGACATGTCGATGTCGATATAAAGTCCGGCTTGCTCACAGATTGAGACGTGTGTGGATTTACCCATCTGAATCCCTTGTACGAATACAATTTTCAGGGTTGCAAAAAGTGCGGGAATATGGCTAATTGGGGAAATAATTCCATGTGCAAAAGAAAAGGAGTGCGTCAAGGGTGAAAATACATTTAGGATGCTTTAAAACGCTTCATACCATGAACGGTTATCAGCGGTTATAGAGCAAGTTCCCACTGTAAAATGTCTAGGTACATCAAACACTGTCGTAATCTGATTTTTACTAAACCGTAATCTGAGAAAAACAAACCTCGATGAATCCTAATGGAGTCCCTACAGACTTACAAGACTGTATATCTTAGGGAGGGGTAAAACATTTGATTACTTAAGTAACAACCAAAAAACACGGTTGGTCAGGATATGAAAAATTTCAATAGTTTTTCTAGAGAACATGATGTGATCTTATGAGTCCCCCCATTACTGGTTTGTTTTAAATGGTTGTTGCGTACCCAAATGGGCGGGAATGTTAAACTTTCATTTTATAGATGTTTATGGTGTCGGTGATACTATTTTGTCCCGTTGTTTATAAAGATGACAAATTGAAACACAACCTACCAGAAGGCACTTCTACTTAAAAGTGATCTTATGTGAATGTATGATTTTTTTATAATTCACACCTTACGGTTTATAGGATTGCAATAACATTTTGATTTTTTTTGTATTCAATAGGAATACAATTGCCAAGATGTACGCACAATCTTACCATGCTTATACGCAAGTACGTCCTGCATGTTAGTTCCCACCAACTAATCAAATATATGGCAGAAACGGCTTTAATTGGAAATTTCGATAATTTTTTTTTATGGCGGGGGGGGGGGGATCCGCCTTCTAACGATTGTTCGTTTATTCAATATCCCTCGGGATTCAATATCATGTACTCCTGGTCAAACTTCCATCCCTCATCGCCGGCCCCCCCCCCCACCACCATAAGAAGGAGCAGTTAACATTAATGTACTTTGTAAACATGTAACAGGACCTGTAGCTTGAAATGAGTCGGGGCTGCTGTTTACACATTTGGCTATTTCATACTTTTTTTTTTCGATTCAGGCCCTGATACCGGGAGGGGTTTGCGGTCCCCTCCACAAAAGGTGCCTATTAAGGTCCCTTTTGTTCTGTTTTTTATATAAAAAGATCCAGAATTTAGAGACAAAAATGACAATAAGGTTCACTTGGTAATGATTTGTTAAAAAAGTCCAAAAAGGTCCACTTTTAACACTAATTCAAATTTCCAAAAAAGGACACTTGTATGGGGGAGGGGTTAGGTCCCTTTTCCGTTACGTCATTTTCGAAGATGCACCCCCTATGCCCTGTGTATGACGTCCTGTCTTATCTCCTTTGCTGATGAAATGGGTCTTGCTTACATCATGCATGCGTCGCCAAAGTCGAAAGTTTACATTACCCATCGATATGTGGGACGTCCGCCGAAACCCATAATATTTTTGTATTCTGTATTATAGAAAAAAATTTGTTCCAACCAACTTTCGAATTAGATGTATTCTCTTTGCTGTGGTTTACGCATTCGTTTTTATTTTGAGAAATCATAAAAATGTGATATCATTTTATGCCCAAAATTGTGAACGTATGGAAACTTCTGTTATAGGCCTATACTTTGTTCACAATGATTTAAGAGTCGGCACATTGATGAAACCAATCTGTAGCTTTATAAATACTAATTTTCTGTCTATTCATTTTTCAACTTATAAAAAATAACAAAATCGTGGAATATCTCTTGTATGAATGGATTTTGGTGCAATGATGATCTGTGGGTGTAATAATCGTCGATGAACTTACACACGACATTGTGCGACTTTGCTGTGTGGACCACTTTTATTTGTCTTGTGTGACCTTTTTAAATGTCCTTTTAACTGCTAAAATGCCATCTATATCCCTCTACCTAACCTTGCTGTCGACACACAAGAAAAAGAAAAAGCACCCAGAGAGACCCCTACACAATACTAACTTCCTATATAAAGTCATTTATTGATTGTGCAATGCATTTTTTTACAACTGGTCACTGAAAGTGTCGATGTAGGCAAAAGGTCTGAATCTGAAAGGCTGTTAATGCTGGAATTAAGCGTAAACTGCAGACCTACATTCAGACACTTTGCCCACCCAAAGTTAAGCGCTTTGCCACCCCCAGAACAAAATCATAAATTACAAAGAGCCAATGTAAACAACATTAAGTGCTGCCTATTGATAGTTACACAAACCTCAAGTATTGTAATCTTCTTGTCCTATTGTGCCAAATCCCAAAAATCTATAGTCCTGTTGAGTCAGTTGATTGCTTTTCATACAATGCAGATTGGGTGCAAGGGGGTGGTGGGCGTTGATTGGTGTCTGAATTTTGTTCTGAATTTTGTCTGAAATTGTAGGAGTAACAATAACGATAATTCCTCATTGTTGTGAGTGACTAAAATTCAGACCATTTGCCCAAATTCAGACCGTTTTCATTACCAGTGTTTTGCAGATTAAAAGCGGTGGGGGGGGTGGGTCGCGGCGTTGGATATCGGTAAGATGAAAATAACATACGCCAATGTCCATTAAACGCAGCATACGCAACATGTCTGACGCCCGCGTATTAGCGTTTCAAGCCGCGCATTTACTGTTGCGTTGTACGGTCACCGTTTAATCGGACTTGTTTTTTAGAATTCTGTTGCGTAATTTACAATAAGTGCAAACTTTAGTTGCTCGTAGAAAATTGTCCCAAAGCCGATTTGGCCGATTTTAAATATGTGATAGACAATTAAAAGCTGCATCCGGACAGTACCAAAATTGTCGACCGAGGAATTAATTTAATTCCAGCTGATGGCCTCCTCATCGCTCTCACGATAACTATTAGTTCCTTTACTTTGATGGGTAACACATTTGTATATTGGAATAACTCACCCAGAAATTGAAAATTTTGAAATTCCACGTTAAATCATAAAAAAAATACATATTGCAATTGTTGGAAACATACACCAAGAGTTTGACACATTTGATGATGACATTTAACACAGTGATGTAAAAAAATACACCTAGTGCTTCATGGGATGTGGGCCTACACTTACTAGTTGACTCTTGTGAAGTCTGTTAAAAGGCATCTTAATCTTGAAGATCAGAAGAATTTAAAGTGTAGAATTTCTCCATTTAGCCAAATTTTTTACTTATTCATGTAGCGAAATTACTGAATTTACTGTAACAATACAGTACCTACATGACACATGTCAAAACGAGTGGTGTCATGTCTCTATTTGGAGTCTCAGGACATTAAAAAAAAATTTTACAGGATCAACAAATAAGAGAATACCATGGGCTGGTTTGAGATTCTAAAAAGTAAAACTAAAATATAGTTCAGTTTAGATGTGTTTTGTCTTTTGCCGGTGCCAATATGTTGAAGGAGGCTCTAAGTTATGAGTAAAGTATGGTTCTACTGTAGATCAAACTGTATATATGGATCCTATAATAAAAATCCAGAAGTTGTGTTTACTGTTACTTTCAACCACTTAAATTCTGTTAATTTTTCTTTTTTTATTTTGACTTCTACAGAGTAATATAAAACAACAATTACAAATTTTGAAAATTTCAAAAGCCATTTGAGAACACAATGAGGTTTTGCCGTTTTTTGCCAAAATAGGCGGCATAAAACCTTGCGGTTTAAACCGGTTTATACCGGCCACCCTGGTTTTGGTCATGATAGGGTTAACGAATAAAGTCCAGTCTGCGAGTGTGGTGCAAAAGAGCGACGGCTGATTCATATCATCACGGCAGGCTTCCCCCTTTACAGGACACCAATTCACAGAGGTTTTGAAATTTGCTGCTTTTGTTTAAAGTTCGAATAAAGATTAAGCTCATCGTTTTTAAATAGTAAATCTGTGACGATGGTCCAAAACTTAGGGTCCGGGAGACTCGCGATCGCGGAAAAGGACATGTTATGCGCGGATTTCCCGTTTGCGCGCGGGGCGGAAAACAGCGGATTTAGTATTTTTTCTACCAGAAAAGTCATTGGAACTTCTTGACCGACCGGTTTTTCTAAACGATCAAAAATGTGATTGGCAAAAAAATCGATTTGGTCGGCAAGTTGATAATTATATGAGTCGCCAGCGGGGCGGTCGAATGTAACTCCGATGATCATGATCAGCAGGGTGCTTAGTACCGAGATTCAAGGCAAGATCTAATTGCCCCTGTGTTTACTTGGGTAGTGTAGTAGACCACTATGTAAAGTCGTTAAGAGATGAAAGGCACACAGTGGTACCGTGATAGCGGAAATCAGGCACCCGTCGAGTGTGGCGGTCCTTACCTCATTAACCGGTGAAAATTGGCAGACAGAGGTGACAAGAATCCTAAGACAGCCGGCAGCTATTTCGAAATAAAGTAGTCTTCACTTGCGTATATTTCATTGAAAGTTGTTCATATTCTCATAAAAAACTGCTTTATAGGTAGTTGAAACATTTATTCTACAACAGACTTGCCAAATGGTCGATCCGAAGGTTTCTATCAAAAATCGGAGGGTGAAAGTGACTCGATTTTTGTGTCGAAGACGATGACGAAAAAGTACTTAGACTGCATTGAATCGCCAGTTGTATTTCTCAAAATGTGTGAAATTACGTCCGAGTCGAAGTGGTATTCGAATGGTATCCAATAGATGGGTAACCATATTCTACAATTATATGTCATGATCTGCTTCAAAGGCAATCCCTACACTGGTCATCCACAACGTTTTGGGTGTCTTCCAGGTCAAGGTGCTGTACGGTTGTTTAAATAAAATGGACGTCGGTTGCTTTACCTCGTGTGAAATTTCTGGCAACCGGATGTTCACACGGACGACGCAGCGCACGGTTGGGCGGAACGTGAAATTGTGGTGCAGAATCACGTGCTTGGCCAACAATGTCCGATGCGATACGCGGTACGGAAAGGTTAGTGTGTAGACTGCGAAAGATATTAAATTAGTACTGCGCGAGAGATTAACGTTTTCAATCCGTCATAGCGAATGTAAGCAAATGGAACTAAATGACCTCAAATATCTCCGGAAACCGAAGGGGGTTCTAAGGAGATTTTTGCATCAGAGGGTCCGTACTATGTTTGTTTAAATATGTATGTAATGGTCTGAAACCTATAGAACTAGCGAGAAAATTGAACGTTTATGTCGGGTACTTCGGGGCTCGCAAACACGGAAAAGTCAACACGCAATCGCTACGGGGCCGCATCTCTTTTACCACACATGCATTCGATATTTTTCCAAGTCTTGAGAATTTTCAAACGCTGACCCAATTTTTTTTTTCAAAAATTTTTTTAGAAACCAGGATATACGTACTTACCGACCGCCGTAGATGTCGTTGAACCAAAATATGACGTCATCTGATATATGGGCTATATATTAGTCATAATTCACAGAGGTATTTAGTCTACAATGATTTTTTCTAAAAGCCGAAGAAAATGTTAAGTTGCCTCATGGCGTAAACAGGTTGAAACAAAAGTAAGATGAGTTGTTATAGGCCTATAGGCTTTATAAATGATAAAAATGGGGTGTGGGGTGTATGTGGTATATTATATGTATGCGTGTGTGAGGGGTGTGTAGTGTGTGTGTGTGAGGGTGTGTGTGTGTGTAATTATAATACTATAGGAGTAGAACACTGTGTATGTTCTTTCCCATCAAAAACGAGACGGGACTATTTGAATAGAGGGCGGACTCCTCCCCGCCAAAACTGTCCAGTACAATTAAATTCGAGAGAACTCCGAAAAAGAAACATGCCACTACACGACTTTACCCCCACCCCTCTTTCAGGACCCCTGTCCCTAGGCCTAGAACAGCCCTTTCACTGCGGTGGTAGGCCCGGTACTCTAGCTTTGGCTGCAGTGGCTGACAGAAACCCTTGATAGACTGGTTCCATTTTCAAAAAGCAACTAGTTCGTAAGCATTGTGAGTAAAAGCAATTGAAACAGTGTTTCTATAAGGAATACTTTGCAGGCTGATCCCAAATTTCTTCTGGTCCCCAAAGCTAATTTTTAGGGGAAGTGTGGCTAATTTGCATAAATGCAAAATGGCCGCCATTTTACATTTTTTGTACATAACTCCAGATTTAAGGCTTGT